>ONZH01006121.1:0-28137 GCA_900303285.1 Rhinella marina | reverse complement strand
CATGAAGCTAGGGAGTGTAGCTCTGTGACGTTCCCCTGCTCCCTCATCAGCAGGTACTGTCTCACCTTGCCCAGGACCACGGACTCTGCCCCCTGCAGTAATTGAATGCCCACGCCCTCGTCCTCGACCTTTAGCCCTGGGGTTCAACATTTTCTGTATATAAGTGTATTATATAAAAAATAAAAAATAAATGGGCCTGGTGTACTGAAACCCACAAACTTGTTCAGTCTGGTTTAATTAAGTGACGTAAAGAAAGTGTCACCTGGACAGAAAATACAGATTGTAGTGAGTGTACTGAACTGTGACATACAGAATGGTTCCACACAGTTGTGTGAAATGGATTTGTATCACTGAGCTAAAACAACAAAAAACTATTTTTTTATATATATTTTTTATATATTTTTTTGTAGTTTTGTTTTTTTTGGAACGTGACGTGCATAAACTTTCGTAGACCTAACTCACAACCTTTTAATGGTGGCTATTTTGACTGCGACCCAGACAAATGTCGCACAGAGATTTTTTCGATCAAGCTATATACTTTATAGCAAAAGACCTGGTTGGATTAAGTGACGTACAGAAAGTGTCACCTGGACAGAAAATACGAATTGGAGTGAGTAGACAGCTGAACTGTGATACACAGAATTCTTCCACACTGCTGTGTGAAATGGATTTGTATCACTGAGCTAAAACAACAAAAAAACTATTTTTTTTATATATTATTTTTATATATTTTTTGTAGTTTTTTTTTTTTTTGGAACGTGACGTGCAGAAACTATTGTAGAGCTAACTGACACCCTACTGACGGTGGCTATTTAGACTGCGACCCAGACAAATGTTGCACAGAGATTTTTGGGATCAAGCTATATACGTGACAGGCAGCAAAAACTTGGTTGTATTAAGTGATGTACAGAAAGTGTCACCTGGACAGAAAATACGGATTGGCGTGAGTGGACAGCTGAACTGTGACACACAGAATGGTTCCACGCAGCTATGTGAAATGGATTTGTATCACTGAGCTAAAACAACTAAAAAACTATTTTTTTAAATTTCTTTTTTGGAGTTTTGTTTTTTTTGGAACGTGACGTGCAGAAACTATCGTAGAGCTAACTGACACCCTACTGACGGTGGCTATTTAGACTGCGACCCAGACAAATGTCGCACAGAGATTTTTGGGATCAAGCTATATACGTGACAGGCAGCAAAAGACTTGGTTGTATTAAGTGACGTACAGAAAGTGTCACCTGGACAGAAAATACAGATTGGCGTGAGTGGACAGCTTAATTGTGACACACAGAATGGTTCCACACAGCTGCGTGAAATAGATTTGTATCACTGAGCTAAAACAACTAAAAAACTATTTTTTTTACATTTTTTTTTTTGGAGTTTTGTTTTTTTTGGAACGTGACGTGCAGAAACTATCGTAGAGCTAACTGACACCCTACTGACGGTGGCTATTTAGACTGCGAACCAGACAAATGTTGCACAGAGATTTTTGGGATCAAGCTATATACGTGACAGGCAGCAAAAGACTTGGTTGTATTAAGTGACGTACAGAAAGTGTCACCTGGACAGAAAATACGGATTGGCATGAGTGGACAGCTGAACTGTGACACACAGAATGGTTCCACGCAGCAGTGTGAAATGGATTTGTATCACTGAGATATAACATTAAAAAAAAAGGGGGTTATATATGGCGATAGCTGCACTACTAGTGCCAGCCAAGCCAGGAGACAAAAAAAAAATTCTTGTAGCCCTTAGAAGGGCTGTTGGGTTCTTGTGAGATCACTCCCGCCTAACAAAGAACTAAATGCAGGCCCTAACACTCTCCCTGAAACTCAGCAGCTCTATCCCTAACGACATCCAGACAGCATCTGAGCCGAGCACCGCGGCCAGTCACTAGTATATTCCAGGGTCACCTGATCAGGCCAGCCAACCTCTGCTATCGACATGTAAGGGCCCCACGTGATGCTGGGTGTACCACAGAGTCTCCTGGCTTGTGATTGGCTGAGTTTATAGGCGCCAAAAAAGCACGATGCGGAAGTTGCCATTTCCTCGAGCCTGGCGAGATATTCGTCCGAGCAACGAGCACTTACGAGTACCCTAATACTCGAACGAGCACCAAGCTCGGACGAGTATGCTCGCTCATCTCTACTTTTTACATTTTTTATTGAGTTTTCTGGCACATGATCTGTCTCACAAGAGGTCATTAAATGTTATCTGTGAGAAATGTATACTTTATTTTGAACTTCTGCTGGGTTTATGGGGAGAAACTGCAGCCTATTAGGCATCTTTGTAGCTTTCACATTAATCTCATACTTTGTGTTCTCTGTAGCTCACTAATTCACTTTAATGTGCAAAATATGAGGAGAAATATCTCATTATCATTAGAAGTTTGGCAAGTTAATGACAACTCTCTTTATGTGTCCTGTTATTGCTTATAGACATTATGTGGCTTCCCCACTCTTAAAGGGGTTGTCCAAGTTATGGAAAAAAAAATATAGCACTGTAAATCTGATGGGTAGCAATATATAACTAAGTTCAGCAAGTTTTAGGCAAAAAAAATCTATATTTCCTCATTTCCCTGGTTCTCTTCTGGCCTTTGTTTACATGCAGTAATAACAATCTCTGCCCCTGCCCCCTCCCCCCTTCTCTGCAAAGGCAGTGAATATAAGTGCTGTGAGTACATGTCTGCCTGCTGGGATACTCAGCAGCATGTTGTTTGTGTAGGACTACAAGTCCCAGCTGTACAATGACACTGCTGATACACACATGAAATTCTCCCTACCTGTTCTTGTACAATTCCTCTATAGCTCCTTGCCCAGCATTTGTCTCCTCTCACTGCTGCAGCTACTATTTGTTATAAAGCCTTGAGCCCTCAGTGTGTTCTGGTTGAAGGAGTTAATGTTTTATCTGAAGGAAACCAGGTAGAGAGCAGATAGCAGGAGCCCGGCAAAGAAAGGGGGCGTGGCCAGTGACGTCTCGTGTACAGACTGTTATCTGAACTCTGAGGCTTGTGAACGAAACATCACAGAGCAGAGAGATAAGGTGACATCACAGGTCATGTGACCCTCAGTCAACTCTGAGAAACCAGCAGCTTTAGAAACACAAAGTATATGGGAAAGTTGTTATACCTGACAAGTTAGAAACATATAAAGAACAAAAAAATAACTCGGACAACCCCTTTAACCCTTCTCTATGGGTCAGAACTGACAACCTCTGTGTATTGCATCTGAACTGCCATTGTGTAAGTAAAGTCAACTGTTTGCCTTTACATTTAAAAATGTAAATTATTTCAACATGTTACTAAATATTTCATCTGCACAAACATTAATAGACAATCATCCTTTTCCTCCTATTTTTGATACACTGTATTTTTTTGTTGTTGTTATTTTTAGCTCCTGACTAGAGATGTGCAAGTCGATTTCATAGAATCAGAATTTGTTTTTAACCCAATTTTTTTTCAAAAAATATCAGAATTTGGGAGAATTGATCGAGAGAAAAGGAGAGAGAAAATGCCATCCATAGCTTTTCAGGGCAATTTAACTACTTTGGATTTGGATTAAATTGATTCAGGTTTGAATATGATTGGATAGTCAATCTAGTGGAATTGGACCCAAATCAAATTTATAAAAACTTGCTTATATCTACTACAGACTGAAATGTAAAAATAGGTTTAAGTTCAGTATCAGAAATTGAAGACTTTCATATTCAAGTGAGGCTGCATTTAAAATGTGAACAAAAAATGGAAATGAAGGTTTATATTCCCAAGAGGCTGTTTGGCTCTAGCAGATTGTCACTGGAAATTAATTCCTATTTGCATTACAATTATAGATAGACCAGTATCAGGTATTACGATTAGGTAAACAAGTGAAAAATGTGGATCCATGTTGTTATTTAATCTTTAATTTTTACATTTTTATTTTTACATTTTCTCTCTCTTTAAATGTCATGCTCATTTATTCTATTTGACTGCAAAACGAGCATCAATTATCTGTCACAACATTCTACAAAATTGAGGATTAGTATTAGATTTTATCAAAGGCAAATTTCCTTATGTGTGAAAAAAACAATATAAGCAGAGCTCCAAATTCACACAATGTAACAGAAATATCGGTATTTACTCTATACTTGCAAACATGTCATTTTTGTGCTAGAGTATATAAAGAAATAGCAATTAAAATAAATTACCTCTCACCAGCAGCACAAAGATACAAAATACATTACAACAGTTGTTAACATGAAGACCATTGAATTACATACAATGTTTCCTGTTTCTAACTGTAGACCAATTATAGCTTTGCTACTTCTGTTTTATCTTTTCAAATGCATTGGTGAAATAAAAAACGATGCAAATTTTGACAGCAGTGGGAAATACACCTTAGTATATTTCATGATATGTTAGAAAACAACTTTGGTGAAGGTTCACAATCAGTGTTAAACTATTCCTCCTTTTGCCTCATTCCTCAGTCTATTCTGGGAGCTCTCGCTAGAAGTGGCTACAGGCAAATAAATATAATCCTCCAACTCTGGGTTTGTGAAGTTAAAAAGGTAAAATTAAAACAGTTGAATAAAAACTGTACTGCTGAACTGTGTGATGGTTGACAGATGTGGGAAATGTATCTTAAAGGGGTTATTCCACAAAAGATACTACTATGCAATAAATAGGGCATTGCAAATAAAGTATTATTGCAATACACATGCAATAAAAAAAATAGTGTAAGGCTTTTTTGTACATTATGTGTGCATCTCTGGTGGTGCCCCCTACTGTTTATCACTGTGGTCCACCTTCTCTTGATGGACTAACATGCTTAGTTGCTTCCATACCCTTTTCCCCAATGCTGGTGAAGTGATCTTATAGTAAGGGCTCATTCAGATGACCTTATGAATGAATCCGCATCTGTTATGCAATTTTGTGGATGGGGTGCAGACTCATTCATTGCAATTCTCATCATTTGTTCATTTCCATGACCCTGCAAAAAAGATAGAGCATGTCCTAATTGTGGACAAGAATAGGCATTTTCTATCATAGTGCTGGCCATATGCAGTCTGCAAATTGCGGAACACACACAGGCCGGAATCCATGTTTTACGGATCCGAAATTTGCGGACCACAAAACACGATGGTCTTCTGAGAGTGCCCTAAGGCAGATGAAGCAGTCCAGATTCCTTTCATTCATACTTATTTCTAAATTCATAGAAATGAAACACTTTATCACAAACTGGAGAGTAAGAGAGAAATTGGAGAGAAGGAAATTGGGAGAGGGCATTACATACTTGGGATCTTTGTGATCGACTATTCAGTGAAGGATGAGGTTAACAAAAGCAAATTGCATTGCATACTTGCAGATGCAGGTGCTTGATTGAGAGCTGTTGCCCACCCACAGAAAAAGGAATAACTTACTCCAGATAAATGAGTAAAAATATTGTATCAAATTCATGGGATAACCATTTAATATATTTCATGAGATGTGTTGGAAAAGGCCATTGGAAAGGGTTCATAATCAGAGGTCAATCTCACCCCCCTTTTCCCCTTACTCCTCAGTCTTTGCCAAACTGTTTTGTGGTCTCCCAGTAACAGTTGTACATGGACAAATTTAATCATAAAACTCTAGTTGTGTGAAAGCAAAATGGGGATATTGTACATTCTATAGGAACTGTTGTTTTCAGGGGTCTCCTGCTGACATTGTTTATAGGGGGAATTCTTCTGACGTTATTGAGTACTTTTTTCTCTTCAACATCTCTTAAATTCTAAGACTTTGGACTTTGTTACCTCTCTGGTAGTCAGTCATATAGATATATAAGCATTGATACTGAGCAGGACCCATGTTTGGCCAAAGATTCAAGAAACCGAGAGACAAATTCAAAAGTGCTTCCGACTTTAGATACAATTTAAATGGAACCTCTGTCTAACTTTGGAATAGAGAAACCTAACAAGTAGCTGAAACGCTTACTGCCATCAATTACCTATTCACGAAAATGCTTTGAAATCCTGCGACCAACCATTCATGTCATAATATTGAAGATTTTTTTTTTTACTTGCCCCTGCATTGTTTATTTACTTATACTGTAATTACTGTAATTCAACATCATAAATTGTGGACATAAATGCTTTTTTCCTCATATGCACCTATGCACTCGAATAGGATTTTGTGTGCACAGTAAAACACATGACTGTTGTTTAATTTTGTAGCTCCCATGGCAACACCAAACCTTTGAAGCTACGATTCCAGGATTTTTTATGACCTCTCTATTGAAGAAAATCAATGTTTTCAATTGTTAAATGTTTTTAATTGTTCGATTTTTTATTGTCTTAAATATAAAAATGTTGATAGAAACATTTCACTTTGAATGGAAGAGAATGCAAAGTATACATTTTAGACACTGAACACTGTCATTTTATATCCTGAAAAATAAGCAAAAAGCCAAATGTACTTGAATTAAGTAATACTGTGCCATGAAAAAATGATCATACCCATTGAACTTTTCTGCATTTTTTATGCTACACCCAGAAACTTAAATGTATTTTATTGGGATTTTATGTGATAGACCAACACAAAGTAGCAAGTATGTATGAAGTGTAGAGAAAATGATACATGGTGTGGCGTACATCTGTATTCAGACCCCTGAGTCAATACTTTGTGGGACCACCTTTCACTGCAATTACAGCTTTGACTCTTTTGGGATATGTCTCTACCAGCTTTGCACATTAGAGGCAGAGATTTTTGCGAATTCTCCTTTGCAAAATAGTTCAAGTTCAGTCAGATTGGATGGAAAGCATCTGTGAACAGCAATTTTTAGGTCTTGACACAGATTCTCAATGAGATTTAGGTATGAACTTTGATTGGGCCATTCTAACACATCAATGTGATTTAATCTAAACCATTCCATTTTAGCTCTGGCTGTATGTTTAGGGTTGTTGTTCTACTGGAAGGTGAACTTACTCAGTCTCAAATCTTTTGCAGCCTCTACCAAGTTTCCTCCAGGATTGCCCTATGTTTAGCTCCAACCATCTTCCCATCAACTCTGCATGATGCTGCCCATGTGTAATGGTGGGAATGGTGTATTAAGGGTGATGTGCAGTTTTCTGCCATACATTGCATTTTGTATTTAGGCCATAAACTTCAACTTTGGTCTCATCTGACAAGAGCACCTTCTTCCACATATTTGTTGTGTCCCCTACATGGCTTTTGGCAAACTGCAAACAAGACTTCTTATAGCTTGCTTTCACAAATGGCTTTCTTCTTGCCACTCTTACAAAAGGCCAGATTTGTGAAGTACACAACTAATAGTTGTCCTATGGACAGATTCTCACAATTGAGCTGTGGATCTTTGCAGCTCCTCTAGAGTGACCATGCCATTCTTAGCTGCTTTTCTAAATACTGTTCTCCTTTCCTGGCCTGTCAATTGATGGCCATGTCTTGATAGGTTTGCAGTTGTGACATACTCCTTCCATTTTCTGATGACAGAATAATAAGTGCTCTGTGAGATGTTCAGAGCTTGGGATATTTTTTTTATAACCTAAATCCACTTTATACTTCTCCACAACTTTATCCCTGACCTGTCTAGTGCGGTTTAATGATGCTCTTTGATCAAATGTTCACTAACAAACCTCTGAGTCCTTCACAGAACAATGGTAGTTATACTGAGAATAAATTACACACAGATGGAGTCTATTTACTAATTTTATGTCTTCTGAAGTTGGTTATACTGGATTTTATTTATGGTTATCAGAGTATAGGTGGCTGAATAAAATATATTTAATTTTGTAGGTGTAACATGAAAAATATAGAAACGTGCAAGGATTATGAATACTTTTTTCAAGGCAATGTATATGTATATTGTTAGGTGTATCTTGGCTTTTGAATATATCATCAACAGTATGACTAAGCACCTTCATATCATCACACCTTCTCTCCTTCCATTCCTCACAGTGGGAACCATATATGTAGAAACCATGTAGAAACTATCTGCTCAACTTTTCTTCTTTTCACAAAGATGTGGCAGTTGGAACAAAAAAATCTGAAATTTTAACACATCAGACCAAAGTTCTGATGTCCATTTCTTGTGTTCCTAAACCTTCTTCTTCCCTATTCACAACGCAACTGATGGTCACAAACAAATTATGAAGGCAAGAAGTTCCACATATTAATTCTGGACAAAGCATACCTATTATAATTTTGTACCATAAACTTGGATCTATTACACATTCAATTAAGGGCAATTAGGTCTTGGATACTGATACAAGCAGTGGCGTAGCTACCGGGGGGCAGGGGGGGCGACGGCTCCGGGCCCAGTGACTCAGGGGGGGCCCCAGCAAGGATGACCTTGCCTTCTATCAGGCGAATACAAGTGAGCGCTTCCATTATGGAAGCGCTCACTTGTATTTAGGGACCCCCATCAGACCTCAGATCAGCCCACCCAGCCACATAGGATTAAAATAAAAAACTTTACTTACCTGTTCTGCGCTGCGGCTGCCCTCCGGTCCGCGCTCTGCTCTCTTCCCTGGCGGCGCGCACTATGACCTGACGCTGCACGCAGCGTCAGGTCATAGTGTGCGCGGGCCAGGGAAGAGAGCGGAGCGCGGACCGGAGGGCAGCCGCAGCGCAGAACAGGTAAGTAAAGTTTTTTATTTTAATCCTATGTGGCTGGGTGGGCTGATCTGAGGTCTGATAGGGGCACAGTAGGCTGATATGAGGTCTGATGGGGGCACAGTCTGCTGATATGAGGTCTGATGGGGGCACAGTCTGCTGATCTGAGGTCTGATGGGGGCACAATACGCTGATCTGAGGTCTCATAGGGGCACAGTAGGCTGATATGAGGTCTGATGGGGGCACAGTCTGCTGATATGAGGTCTGATGGGGGCACAGTCTGCTGATATGAGGTCTGATGATGGGGGCACAGTCTGCTGATCTGAGGTCTGATGGGGGCACAATACGCTGATCTGAGGTCTGATAGGGGCACAGTAGGCTGATATGAGGTCTGATGGGGGCACAGTCTGCTGATATGAGGTCTGATGGGGGCACAGTCTGCTGATCTGAGTCTGTCTGATGGGGGCACAATATGCTGATCTGAGGTCTGATAGGGGCACAGTAGGCTGATATGAGGTCTGATGGGGGCACAGTCTGCTGATATGAGGTCTGATGGGGGCACAGTCTGCTGATATGAGGTCTGATGGGGGCACAGTCTGCTGATCTGAGGTCTGATGGGGGCACATTCTGCTGATCTGAGGTCTGATGGGGCACAATACGCTGATCTGAGGTCTGATAGGGGCACAGTAGGCTGATATGAGGTCTGATGGGGGCACAATAGGCTGATATGAGGTCTCTGATGGGGGCACAGTCTGCTGATATGAGGTCTGATGGGGGCACAATACGCTGATCTGAGGTCTGATGGGAGCACATTAAGCTTATCTGAGGTCTGATAGGGGCACAGTAGGCTGATATGAGGTCTGATAGGGGCACAGTCTGCTGATATGAGGTCTGATGGGGGCACAATACTGCTGAGGTCTGATGGGGGTCTGCTGATCTGAGGTCTGATGGGAGCACCATAAGCTGATCTGAGGTCTGATAGGGGCACAGTAGGCTGATATGAGGTCTGATGGGGGCACAGTCTGCTGAATCTGAGGTCTGATGGGGGCACAATACGCTGATCTGAGGTCTGATAGGGGCACAGTAGGCTGATATGAGGTCTGATGGGGGCACAGTCTGCTGATATGAGGTCTGATGGGGGCACAGTCTGCTGATATGAGGTCTGATGGGGGCACAATAGGCTGATATGAGGTCTGATGGGGGCACAGTCTGCTGATATGAGGTCTGATGGGGCACAGTCTGCTGATATGAGGTCTGATGGGGGCACAGTCTGCTGATCTGAGGTCTGATGGGGGGCACAATAATGCTGATCTGAGGTCTGATGGGGCACAATAATGCTGATCTGAGGTCTGATGGGGGCACAGTCCTGCTGATATGGGTCTGATGGGGCACAATTGCTGACTGAGTCTGATGGGGCCACAATATGCTGATCTGAGTTGAGGGGGCACAATATGCTGATCTGAGGTCTGATGGGGGCACAATATGCTGATCTGAGGTCTGATAGGGGCACAGTAGGTGATATGAGGTCTGATGGGGGCACAGTCTGCTGATATGAGGTCTGATGGGGGGCACAGTCTGCTGATATGAGGTCTGATGGGGGCACAATTGGCTGATATGAGGTCTGATGGGGGGCACAGTCTGCTGATATGAGGTCTGATGGGGGCACAGTCTGCTGATATGAGGTCTGATGGGGCACAATATGCTGATCTGAGGTCTGATGGGGGCACAATATGCTGATCTGAGGTCTGATAGGGGCACAGTAGGCTGATATGAGGTCTGATGGGGGCACAGTCTGCTGATATGAGGTCTGATGGGGGCACAATATGCTGATCTGAGGTCTGATGGGGGCACAATATGCTGATCTGAGGTCTGATGGGGGCACAATATGCTGATCTGAGGTCTGATAGGGGCACAGTAGGCTGATATGAGGTCTGATGGGGGCACAGTCTGCTGATATGAGGTCTGATGGGGGCACAGTCTGCTGATATGAGGTCTGATGGGGGCACAATAGGCTGATATGAGGTCTGATGGGGGCACAGTCTGCTGATATGAGGTCTGATGGGGGCACAGTCTGCTGATATGAGGTCTGATGGGGGCACAATATGCTGATCTGAGGTCTGATGGGGGCACAATATGCTGATCTGAGGTCTGATAGGGGCACAGTAGGCTGATATGAGGTCTGATGGGGGCACAGTCTGCTGATATGAGGTCTGATGATGGGGCACAGTCTGCTGATGAGGTCTGAGGGGCACAGTCTGCTGATGATGGGGGCACAGTCTGCTGATATGAGGTCTGATGGGGGCACAGTCTGCTGATCTGAGGTCTGATGGGGGCACAATACGCTGATCTGAGGTCTGATAGGGGCACAGTAGGCTGATATAGGTGAGGTCTGATGGGGGCACAGTCTGCTGATATGAGGTCTGATGGGGGGCACAATAGGCTGATATGAGGTCTGATGGGGGCACAGTCTGCTGATATGAGGTCTGATGGGGGCACAGTCTGCTGATATGAGGTCTGATGGGGGCACAGTCTGCTGATCTGAGGTCTGATGGGGGCACAATACGCTGATCTGAGGTCTGATAGGGGCACAGTAGGCTGATATGAGGTCTGATGATGGGGGCACAGTCTGCTGATATGAGGTCTGATGGGGGCACAATACGCTGATCTGAGGTCTGATGGAAGCACATTAAGCTGATCTGAGGTCTGATAGGGGCACAGTAGGCTGATATGAGGTCTGATGGGGGCACAGTCTGCTGATATGAGGTCTGATGGGGGCACAATATGCTGATCTGAGGTCTGATAGAGGCACAGTAGGCTGATATGAGGTCTGATGGGGGCACAGTCTGCTGATATGAGGTCTGATGGGGGCACAGTCTGCTGATATGAGGTCTGATGGGGGCACAGTCTGCTGATCTGAGGTCTGATGGGGGCACAATACGCTGATCTGAGGTCTGATAGGGGCACAGTAGGCTGATATGAGGTCTGATGGGGGCACAGTCTGCTGATATGAGGTCTGATGGGGGCACAATACGCTGATCTGAGGTCTGATGGGAGCACATTAAGCTGATCTGAGGTCTGATGGGGGCACAATACGCTGATGTGAGGTCTGATGGGGGGCACAATACGCTGATCTGAGGTCTGATGGGGGCACAATACGCTGATCTGAGGTCTGGTGGGGGCACAGTAGGCTGATGTGAGGTCTGATGGGGGCACATTCTGCTGATCTGAGGTCTTATGGGGGCACAGTACGCTGATCTGAGGTCTGATTGGGCACAATACGCTGATCTGAGGTCTGATGGGGCACAATACGCTGATCTGAGGTCTGATGGGGGCACAGTACGCTGATCTGAGGTCTGATGGGGGCACAGTACGCTGATCTGAGGTCTGATGGGGGCACAGTACGCTGATCTGAGGTCTGATGGGGCACAATACGCTGATCTGAGGTCTGATTGGGGCACATTCTGCTGATCTGAGGTCTGATGGGGGCACAATATGCTGATCTGAGGTCTGATGGGGGCACATTCTGTTGATCGGAGGTCTGATGGGGGCACAATACGCTGATCTGAGGTCTGATGGGGGCACAGTAGGCTGATGTGAGGACTAATGGGGGCACATTCTGCTGATCTGAGGTCTGATGGGGTACAATACGCTGATCTGAGGTCTGATGGGGCACAATACGCTGATGTGAGGTCTGATGGGGGCACAGTAGGCTGATGTGAGGTCTGATGGGGCACAATACGCTGATCTGAGGTCTGATGGGGGCACAGTAGGCTGATGTGAGGTCTGATGGGGGCATATTCTGCTGATCTGAGGTCTGATGGGGCACAATACGCTGATCTGAGGTCTGGTGGGGCACAATACACTGATCTGAGGTCTGATGGGGGGCACATTCTGATGATCTGAGTTCTGATGGGGGCAGGGGACTGTTAGTTTAGTGATGTAAAAACTGTGGACAGGTTTCCTTTAACATAGGAGTCCTCTTGTTTTTTACTCCTATTACTCCTATATTTCACTGCATTATGTGGTAGAGTATTTAGAGTAGGGTATGTAGAAAGTCTATTGTACTGTACTTAGCAGCATAGATGATCTAGCAGTTTATATAGTCATCTTTCTAATACAATATTATAACCACAACTAGTAGTATGTGCCTGTGAAGTTGGAAACGTGCGTTTGGGAAGCCAAGTGGGGGGCCCACTCAAGTATGTTTCGCCCCCCCTGTGCTGAACCTCTAGCTACGCCTCTGGATACAAGAGTATATATTATAATTTCTATAATATCATTTTCTACTGTAACAAAGCCAAAACACTCTCTCTGGCACATCGGAGCAGCGCTGGGTCCAGTTAAACCCAGCTACAACTTCTTAAACTAACCTGATAATCAAAAGACTAATCACATCACCAATGGATGAATCAATTCAGTACCACTGCTGCTGCCATTATTTCATACAGATCATTTATTGTATCTGAGATTCTGAGAACTGATAAAAAGTAAGTAGTGAAAACAGTTTTGTCTTTTTTTCAGGATTCCCAGCAACTTCTGACATCAAATGAACCTGAAATATGGCTGCCAAATTGCTTTGGAATCTGATTGAAGCCCACACCATAATATATGATGCGAGGTTTAGGCATTTGGACAACCTGCTGTATATATAAGGATTTGGCCCAACAGTGCAGCTGGCCCATGCGGTAAAATCATGTAAAATCATTAGAGATGAGCGAATATATTCGTAAAGATTTGTTATCCGCACAAATATTTGCGTACTCGTAAGTATTCGTTACTTGGCCAAGTAGCATGTGAAATTCGTGTTTTTTAAAAATTCCTCCCTGCATGTTTAGCAGCTATTTCTTAGCCAACAAACATGCAGGGAAGCCTGGGGGACCTCCTGCCATGACCTACTACCTTTTCTACGTGTCTAGGAGTGATTGGCTGCCTGCATCAGGTGGCGTGCTATTATATATATGCGTATGCCTGGGGCTCGGATCACACACCTTGTGGTTTTAGGAGAGGAAAAGAGTGTGCGTGTGATAGGGATAGCGAAAGCGTACAAAATAGGAAAATATTCATTTCTATTAGGCAGGGAACTGCATTTGTGACCCAAAAGTATTTTTTAAGACTACAATCCAGCTACAGAAGTGCAAATCATATTTCTGCAAGCAGCCCAGCAGAAATATATTGCAGTCTGTAGAGTCATTGTCTGACCCTACAGATACAGAATACCCTCCAGTGTTGCTTGCTGTAATCTGTGCAGTATATCATACATTAGGTGCTCTCATAGTGTCATATAGTGTGTGATACTGTAAGGCAGTACATCTCCCTCACAGCACATTAGGTGAACCTGATGGAGGCTGGGCCCGAGTGTGACCGTGGACCTGCTCATGTGCTACCCACACCCAGAATTGCCAGACCAACTTCGGTGTCTGTTTCACCCGAACATTACGCCTCTTCCTCCAACCCCCCCACCTTCACCTCCCCCTCCTTCTCCAAAAGAGTATTGATGGCCACATCGCAGAGTGTCAGTAGCTCAATGTGCAGCAGCACAGCAGTGGGGAAGCCTCAGCAGGCCGTGCTGAAACTGCTTAGCTTGGGCGACAAGAGGCATACGGCTCAAGAGATGTTAGGGGGCATCAGGGGGGAGACGACTGTGTGGCTTGCGGCGCAGAACCTGCAACCAGGTCTGGTTGTTTGTGACAATGGGCGTAACCTGGTGGCAGTTCTGAAACTTGGTGGACTCACACACGTGCCATGCATGGCCCACATACTGAACATAGTGGTCCAGCGGTTTCTTAAGACCTACCCCGAGCTTGCTGTGTTGCTCACTAAAGTGTGCCGCATCTGTGCACATTTTAGGAAGTCCACCACAGATGCTGCGACCCTCAGGACAGTGCAACAGCGGTTACAACTCCCTGTTCACCGGCTGCTGTATGACGTTCCCACACGATGGAATTCAACGTTGCAAATGATAGCCAGGGTGTACCAGCAGCGAAGGGCAATAGTAGACTGCCAGCTGACAGCTTCCCAGAGAGGTGTTAGTCATGCCAGTCAGCTTCCTCAGGTGTATAATGAGGAGTGGACATGGATGGCTGGCATCTGCCAGGTCTTAGGCCCCTTTGAGGAGGCAACACATATGGTTAGTGGCGATGCGGACATCATCAGCGTCACCATCCCGCTGCTGTGTCTCATTCAAAAATCCTTAAAGAACTTAATATCAGAGGATTTAGGCATGTCACAGGAGATGGGGGAAGACAGTCCGTTGTTTGCCAGCAAAGCACCCTCACATCAGTTTTGCAGAGCGAATTATAGGAGGAAGAGGTAGAGGAAGAGGAGACTCTAGGCCACACTGCAGGGGGCGATTCGATACAGCACTTCAGTGGGTATGGGATGAGGAGGAGGAATTGGAGATGGAGGTAGAGGAGGAGGAGATGGATAGTCAGTCGATTGAGGAGAGGGAAGTGTTGCGCTGTGGGACTGTACCTCACATGGCTGACTTTATGTTAGGCTGCCATTGTCGCGATCCTCGCGTGAAGACCATTCTGGCCACCAATGATTACTGGGTGTACACCCTCCTAGACCCACGATGTAAGGACAATTTCCCCACTCTAATTTCTGTGGAGGAAAGGACTACAAGGGTCAATTCATACCACAAGGCCCTGGTGCAAAAAACGCTACAAGCATTTCCATCTGACACCGCTAGCGACAGGGGACGGACTGCAGTGGGCCAAGTAATAGGAGAGAGGAGGGGAAAAGGCAGCGGGTCCAGCAAGGGCAGGGGTACACTGGGTCAGGCCTTTGCCAAATTTTTTGTCACCCCAGAGTGTACCACCTGTCCACAGGTTAGGCAGAGTAGGCCGGAACTGTACCACAAGATGGTGAGGGAGTATGTTGCAGACCAGACCAGCGTCCTGAGCAATGACTCCACGTCATACTTGGCTGTCCAAGCTGGACAAATGGCCTTAACTGGTGCAGTACGCCTTGGAGGTGCTGGCCTGCCCTGCCGCTAGCATACTGTCAGAAAGGGTCTTTAGTGCTGCTGGGGGGATAATCACTGATAAACGGACACACCGACAGGCTGACGTTCATCAAGATGAACAAGTTGTGGACATCCCACCACTTCTCTTCCCCACCGCAGGATAACAGCTGAAGTCCATAAGAGCCCTTGTATCCTCCTCCTCTTCCTACTCCTCAGCCTCCTCCTCCTCCTCTATCACAGTTGCTGATGACACAATATTTAAGGACGGCCAACAGGCTCTCTAAATTAAATATTTACGGAGGGCCAAAAGGCTCTCTAAACTTTAATTTTTGCGGAGGGCCAATAGCCTCTCTCAATTGATTTTTACCAGGAAAAGTGTCTTTAGTACTGCTGGGGATAATCCCCTGAAAAACGGACCCACCTGTCAACTGACAGCGCCGACAGGCTGACGTTCATCAAGATCAACAAGTCGTGGATATTCCACCACTTCTCTTCCCCACCGCAGGATAGAAGCTGAAGTCCATAAGAGCCCTTGTATCCTCCTCCTCTTCCTACTCCTCCGCCTCCTCCTCCTCTATCACAGTTGCTGATGACACAATATTTAAGGATGGCCAACAGGCTCTCTAAATTCAATATTTATGGAGGGCCAAAAGGCTCTCTAAACTCAATTTTTGCGGAGGCCCAAAAGGCTTGCTAAATTGAATTTTTACCCAGGGCAAATGGCCTCTCTAACCAAAATTTTTAAGGAAGGCCAACAGCCTCTCTCAACTGAATTTTTACCCAGGGCAAACAGCCTCTCTAACCAAAATTTTTAAGGAAGGCCAACAGCCTCTCTCAACTGAATTTTTACCCAGGGCAAACAGCCTCTCTAACCAAAATTTTTAAGGAAGGCCAACAGCCTCTCTCAACTGAATTTTTACACAGGGCAAACAGCTTCTCTAACCAAAATTTTTAAGGAAGGCCAACAGCCTCTCTTAACTGAATTTTTACCCAGGGCAAACAGCCTCTCTAACCAAAATTTTTAAGGAAGGCCAACAGCCTCTCTAGACACAATTTTTAAGGGAGGCCAACAGGCTCTCTACACACAATTTTTACCGAGGACAAACAGACTCTCTACAGTCATGGCCAAAAGTTTTGAGAATAATACAAATATTAATTTTTACAAAGTCTACTGCTTCAGTTTTTATAATGGCAATTTGCATATACTCCAGAATGTTATAAAGAGTGATCAGCTTAACAGCAATTACTTGCAAAGTCAATATTTGCCTAGAAAATGAACTTTATCCCCCAAAACACATTTCAACATCATTGCAGCCCTGCCTTAAAAGGACCAGCTAACATTGTTTCAGTGATTGCTCCATTAACACAGGTGTGGGTGTTGATGAGGATAGGGCTGGAGATCAATCTGTCATGATTAAGTAAGAATGACACCACTGGACACTTTAAAAGGAGGCTGGTGCTTGACATCATTGTTTCTCTTCTGTTAACCATGGTTATCTCTAAAGAAACACGTGCAGTCATCATTGCACTGCACAAAAATGGCCTAACAGGGAAGAGTATCGCAGCTAGAAAGATTGCACCTCAGTCAACAATCTATCGCATCATCAAGAACTTCAAGGAGAGAGGTTCCATTGTTGCCAAAAAGGCTCCAGGGCGCCCAAGAAAGAACAGCAAGCGCCAGGACCATCTCTTAAAAGTGTTTCAGCTGCGGGATCGGGCTACCAGCAGTGCAGAGCTTGCTCAGGAATGGCAGCAGGCAGGTGTGAGTGCATTTGTACGCACTGTGAGGCGGAGACTCTTGGAGCAAGGCCTGGTCTCAAGGAGGGCAGCAAAGAAGCCACTTCTCTCCAGAAAAAACATCAGGGACAGACTGATATTCTGCAAAAGGTACAGGGAGTGGACTGCTGAGGACTGGGGTAAAGTCATTTTCTCTGATGAATCCCCTTTTCGATTGTTTGGGACATCTAGAAAACAGCTTATTTGGAGAAGACGAGGTGAGCGCTACCACCAGTCTTGTCTCATGCCAACTGTAAAGCATCCTGAAACCATTCATGTGTGGGGTTGCTTCTCAGCCAAGGGAATCGGCTCTCTCACAGTCTTGCCTAAAAACACAGCCATGAATAAAGAATGGTACCAGAATGTCCTCCGAGAGCAACTTCTCCCAACTGTCCATGACCAGTTTGGCGATCAACAATGCCTTTTCCAGCATGATGGAGCACCTTGCCATAAAGCAAAGGTGATAACTAAATGGCTCAGGGAACAAAACATAGAGATTTAGGGTCCATGGCCTGGAAACTCCCCAGATCTTAATCCCATTGAGAACTTGTGGTCAATCATCAAGAGACGGGTGGACAAACAAAAACCTACAAATTCTGACAAAATGCAAGCATTGATTGTGCAAGAATGGACTGCTATCAGTCAGGATTTGGTCCAGAAGTTGATTGAGAGCATGCCAGGGAGAATTGCAGAGGTCCTGAAGAAGAAGGGTCAACACTGCAAATATTGACTTGCTGCATTAACTCATTTTAACTGTCAATATAAGCTTTTGTTACTCATAATATGATTGCAATTATAACAATTCTCAATCTGATAGCTCTCAATGTGCAATCGGGATAATAAGTGGTGCTCTATCTCAGGCTACCCACCACGCCTGCATATAAGAAAAAGTAAATATAGTAGTATATATATCTATAGTAGTTTTATGATTGCAATTATATTTCTGTATGTGATAAAAACATCTGACAAACACACATAAAAACCAGAGGGCAGCAGATCATGTGAAAATATAATATTTGTGTCATTCTCAAAACTTTTGGCCATGACTGTACAAAAAATTTTTAAGGAGGGACAACAGGCTCTCTACACATAATCTTTAATTCGGCACACAAAAGGCCTGTTGCTCGCCTACTGTCTCTCTCCAAAAACTTCATCCTGAGGCCATTTTAGTGGCTATTTAAAATTATAGCTTTCCGGTGTTTCACCTACTGTCTCTATTCCAAAATTTCTGCCTGAGGTCCAAGTACTACTGGATTTTTAAAATTTTCCTCCTCCTCCTCTTCCTCCGCTGCGCCTACTGTCTCTCCAAAAAAACTTCTTTCTGAGGCCCAACTACTATGGTACTGGACTGATCCAGGTGACCAGACCTCAGCATGTCAGCATTGATCACTGGGTCAGTCCGCTACCAGTGTCCGCCACCTTACAGCAGCCATTCATATCCTGTCACCCAGCTTTCCCATGTATGATGCTGTAAAATCTGAGTTGATCTAAACATAAGTGATAAATCCTGACACACATGACTATTAACTTCTATTAGATCGTAATCACCCAGCTTTCTTACAGTCCTGATCAATAAGTTGTCATTCAAACAGCTTCTCTATGCTTGCAAGTGGTAATGGTTTCACTGTCTTGAATTCATACGCAACAGCGTATAGGGTAAATTATACGTATAAATAGCGTGCGCTTTATCGGACAAGGTCCTGTCGCTCCTTGCACTGTCTCTGCCTGCCCCATGCATGCTGCCCCTGGTGTTCCCTATCCATTTCCGTGGTGTTTCCATCACTTTCAGAGGTTTTCAGGTGTTTAGGCAACCTTGCCTGCGAAGAACTTGAGTCCCCTGCAAAAATGCTGGTATCTCCCATTGACTTCAAAAGGGTTCGTTATTCTGTACAAATATACGAACTTTTAGAAAAGTTCGTACCGAGTACCGAGCACACGAGCATTTTAATATTCGCTCATCTCTAGTAATCATAAAAATAAGATGGGGTACAACACCTGTGACGGAAAAAAAAAAAACACAAGTTGCCCCAATTACCTAACCTTGGCTATGAAACACACACTGTACTGCCTAGTGTTACACAGTGTTCACAAAATTCATCTTTCTAAGTACTCGCAGGGAGCAAGATGGGCTTGCTCCTTTGTACTCTAGTGTGGATAAATGTGAACACTGGAATTATCAATTGTTTCCAATGCTCACATTCAACTCTATAGAGAGCAGTGGCAAATGCTCAGCCCGCTTTCTAGCCACATACAGGAGAAGAAAGGCTATGCTAATGCAGATGCCATAACTACGCCACAAGGCAACAAAGAGTGAGTTAATTCCTTGGTTAGCAGATTCATCATGGGGGTATACTTCAGAAATTTTTAATAGAGCTCCGTATAGATCCTGATATCAGAATTATATCATGCATCTTGTCTTTTATTTTGTAACCCACATAATATAGTCTATGATTACAAGCAGGGACGTAGCTAAAGGCTCGTGGGCCTAGTGCAAGAGTTCAGCTTAGCCCCCTTCCCTCAGTGCTTTGCGGCCATGGACAGGAAAACCTTTGTGCTTCCTGAGGCAAAAATTTAAGCGGCACCCACCATGACAAATTCTTGACCTCAAATCTTCCCTCCAGCCAGGTATTTAATTTGACCAGCATGCATTTTCTATCATACTGGTGTCTTTTTATGTGGCACAAGGGTCTTTGGGCCCCCTCAGGCTCCTGGGCCCAGTAGCGACTGCTACCTCTGCACCCTCTATGTCTTGATTAGGGATGAGTGAATCAACTTCAGATGAAACATCCACAGTCGATTTGCATACAACTTTGTTCAAATACTGTACGGAGCTGGAGCTGTTTGCCTCTGTAGTGCCCAGTATCTCAACAAATAAAAAACTATTTGGATCTGTGCCATCTGTGTTTTTTTACCATTTTGAGCTTAAAGTAATCTTCTGAAGGTCACATCATGTAATAATGAAAATAATGGCACTTCCAGGCCTGGTAATCAATACACATTGTGACTACTCTAGCAGATTATGTGGTAAGAATATAAAATGGAGAATGACTACAGTGTGCCTGTAGTATTAAGCAACTTAAAAGGGTTGTCCAGGAGTAATTATCATCAGATGGCCAGTAGAAGAGGTATACACGCAATTGTAACAAATTGGAGGTTACCATAGATAACAAAAGGTGTTATAAAAGGTTCTGTCCAGAGAAAGATCATATTTAAAGTATCTCAGGATTACTCAAGAATGCCCATTCCCCTGACATGACATTTTCTACGTTCTGCTGCAGCAATACCATTCCAGCACAGGGACATGTGAAAACTACAATCAATCACTCACTGCACTTTAAGATGTATTTGAAAGCTTGAGGTGTCGAGTCTCTGATATGTTGCTGAAATTCTTCATCACTATCAGTCTTTCTAGCCATCTAGTGTGTGAGTGATTGCCATGTTTTATAGTGATTTTTAGCTCCGTCTTTATAAGACACATACTGTATGCAGAATTAAAGTCTATGCACACAGCATTGTTGTGTGAAGAAGCCCACTGGTCTGTATAACGAATGCTTCATGATGCATCTGTGATACGTTGTAATCTCTCCTAGAAGCAAAGCATCTGGTAGAGAATATTTAAACAGCAAGCTATGAAGCTTGCTTGACGCGGTGCTCGGGCTCCGGTATGTTCTTGATATAAGAATATATTGTGTAGGATGGTTTTGTGGTACATGTGGTCAGCTGCTGGCATCCTCCATTGTATGCATTTTTGCTGGGGGTTGCTGTTAGCAACGGACCACATGTGCAGGAATTGCTCCCCCGGTTTGATATGTGCAACAGCATATGGGGTCTGAGCAATTTTCGGCCATTTTAGACCACGTTTTTTTTTTATGTGATTGTATTTGAACATTTATACCTGGAGGTGTGGCAACTTACATCTTATGGTAACATTCTGGTGCACCTGTGTAGCCTGAGTCACATGAGTCATTGGTAGGTAGGGCTCATAGTCTCCTCCCTCCTCCCATTGTATGTGTGATTTCATGCTGGAGGTAACTAGGAGTAGGTTGCTGTGTGTCGGCCTATATGCTCCTTCCACAATTGCCAATACGGCAAGGTAGGTTAGCGCTAGGTCCCGAGCCACTCTGAGATACCTTGACGCATGGCTCAGGCTCCGGTATGTTCTTGATATAAGAATATATTGGCGAAAGTCTCATTTTAACATCAGTGTGAGGGTTTAGCCAAATATTGTCAATTGCATTACCGCCGCAGTGCACTTTTACTAGTGATTGTTTGATTATATAGTTCGCCACATCCACACAATTTGTTACCTTGTGTAGGATGGTTTTGTGGTACATGTGGTCCGCTGTAGGCATCCATTGTATGCATTTTTGCTGGGGATTGCTGTTAGCAACGGACCACATGTGCAGGAATTGCTCCCCCGGTTTGATATGCGCAACAGCATATGGGGTCTGAGCAATTTTCTGACATTTTAGATCACTTTTTTTTTCTGTGATTGTATTCAAGCTATGAAGCTTTCTTGCAAATTTCCATAGCATTTATGAGAAAAATAAAAGGAGACACTGAATGGGCTCACTGCAGGAAATGTATACCATGTTAACAGGAACCTGTCATATCTTTTATGCTGCCCTCACTGAGACATGCTGGTTTCAGTGATTGACCAGAGATTATAGTTACTGGAGAAGAATTTTGACCTGCCTGAGATGAGACATTGTTATTCATAAGTTCCCTGACTCCCCGCCCAACTTCCTATGATGATTTTTTTTTTTCATAAAAAGAAAACTGAGGATAGTTCCAGTAAGGAAACTAAGGACAGAACTGTCAATCACTGGTGGGTAGGCAGCCAGAGGGGCAAATCATAAAATCTCCTTTCAGCAAGAATATCAGGGTGCCAGATATATAATATAGACAGCACATGAAAGTGATTGCATGGACACAGCTCCTGAGCCTGCACCTTCACTGTGCTGCAATAATAGGTACCTACTAGTGTTGAGTGAAGTTCTTGAAAATTCAATTCAGCTGCTTTAGCAAAAAATTTGTTTTGTGGTGAATTACTACGTTACAAGGTTCATTTCTTTGTAATCAGTGGGTTCAATGACAGGGAACAGCGTTTGTGCCGCGGCTTGTCACTGTACTCCTCAGATGTTGCATTCATCATTGATCACGGCATCTGACATTCATATTAAGGTATATAAGAAAGAAAAATAAAATCATACTTCCATCATTCATTTGATCGCAAAGAGCCCGTCATCACCATCTTGCTTGAAGATCTACGGTGGTGCGTGATGATGTCGCAGGGCTCTTCTCGCTCAAACAGATTAAGTTAGTGTGATTGTGTTTTTAGCCCATTTCAGGGAGAATCGATTCGTTACCACAAAGCATGAGGAAATTCAGCTTTGCAGCAAATCAAATTTTCCCTGAAATTCGGTTCGAAGTCCACTTCAGACACTTCGATTCACTCAACACTAGTACTTACCTTTACCTATTGTTATAGCACTGGGCAGGAAGGGATTACATGGAATTTATAAAACCCTGCATTGTTTCTGTTACACATTATTGCTTGGATTCTAGTTTCATACATTTAATTTCTCAGTCTTCAAGGATGATAATTGACAGACATAAAATTCACTAAAACTAATTAAGACTTTGCAAGATAGTTATAGGAATAAGGTCTTGTGACACTGTGTCCTATATTGATTGCCTGACTTCAAATTTCCCATTGGCCCAGTTCTGGCTGTAAGCCACTGGATTAGTGTTTGCTGCTTTAAAATGTATTAGTAGGTGAAAATCTATCATTTTACTAAGCCTGTGATATTGATCTGTTAATTCCATGAATTTATTTAGCATATATAAATGGGTTAATGTGTCAATGAAAATAATGACTGCAGTGATTTTTACAATAAGAGAGGTCTAACTTATTAAAAAGGTATTAGGGAAAAAGATACAAAAATAGAAAACTGGTCCGGCTCACTGCTCTAGGTATATGGTCTTCCAGCGTCTTCTTAGTCATAAGAACTGCTCCAGTATACCAGGAATCTTCAGCACCAATCTGATAAAAATCTATTTAATTTCCAAATGCACTAAAATCCATTTGCCATGACATTGTATCACAAAGTGAATTAGCACATAAAAAACAAAATAGCTGAAAAATCACTACACCCACCATTTTGACACATACAGTACCATTCTTTGATATCAATGTATTTGTGCAGTTGCTAACTGTCAAAAGACACTTTTTTAATAATGATGTGGGTGATTAAATAATGGATGATGGCCGGGTGCTGTGCCACAAAATTTTCATTGTGGGTCAGCACTTTTACAGATAAATAATATTATTAGTTGAAGATAAAATCCCTTATGGTGACGTTAGACTGTTGGGATTGGAGTAGAATAGGGATCAAGATGTTATACATAATTATTATACAGTCTTGTGACCTGAAATTGCATCTGTTTCAACATCTATGATCCTATTGACTTACGTAAATCTAATGAACATAGAATTGGTAAGAACTTGACTAAACTGGAATCAATGGCAATACACACTTTGAAACAGAACAACAATCTTATTATGTGAATGGCAGATAAGACCTCAGTTCAGACCCCCATGCTCAGAGCAGACAAAAAAAGAATCAACTTACCTCTTCTGCCTTCACTCCTAACATCCAGTGCTCTTCCTGGTCTACCTGAGATCACACAGAGTGAGGTCATAGGGCCAATGTACATAGGTCACAACACAGTGTGAGGGGTCTGCAGGAGAAGACAAGAAAGAAGAGAGTACAGAGCTAAGAGAGTATTGCATTAAAAACAAAAATTGCAAATATTCTCATGATTTACAAAATACACAATTATGATTTTGTAATATCTATTAACCCATAACTATTTCATGTTTAATAAGAAATATTTTCTACAAAAAGTTGGTGCTTCTATGGAAACAAAGTGCCCACCATCAATGGCGAATGTATTCATCGTGTGGCTGGAAAGTTGTTTTTTTTCTTTTGATAATCCTTTTGTGCCTGATATTTTCTGGTATGACCTCTATATTGACAATATTATTAATTATATGGTTGTACATTGTGGTGATTATAACAGAATTTATCACTGTAACTTACATTTTACGTTACATACAGTATTGCTTCTTAAATAACTTTTTAAATTTAAATTTGTCTGTTGATACCCAAAGTCATCAAATTGTTTTTACCACATACCAAAATTAAACATTAAGTAATACACTACTAATGGCAACTTTATGGCAACCTAGACATACTATACTATCAGTCCCGGCTAGGGAACTTACTAGAGATGAGCGAGCACTAAAATGCTCGGGTGCTCGTTATTCGAGTCGAACTTTTCCAGATGCTCGGGTGCTCGTTTCGAATAATGAACCCCATTGAAGTCAATGGGAGACTCGAGCATTTTTGCAGGGGACCAAGGCTCTGCCTAGGGAAGGCTGGGTGAAAATCTGGAAACCTCAGAAAATGATGGAAACACCACGGAAATGGACAGGAAACAGCAGGGGCAGCATGCATGGATGCCTCTGAGGCTGCCTAATCCCACCATTACCCCAAATTCTCCTAGTGGGGCATGTGTGGTATCGATTCTTCTCAGTTTAAAATCGTATACGTCCCCAATCTTGGGACCATATATTTCATGGATTTTTCGACTACGGAAAAGGAAAAAGAGCTTGCTCTGGCCAGGGGAGTGTCTTTCCTACTGCAGCTAAGGGGACGTGTCCATGCTCTGCCTATCACAGGTCAGGAGGCAATTAAAAGAAGAACAAAAAAAAACATCAGTACAATATCTAATACGTCCCCTATCCGGGTAAATTGTTTGGAGAGAGGGCCTGTAGGTGGGGGGCAGGCTGGGGGGAAGGAGGTTGAGCTGGAAGAGCCAGAGGAGTGCCCCCTGGGCTAGCGTGTGTGGTGGTGACAACAGCAGGATGGATTTGGAAAAACTCTAGCATCAACCGGTACGGTATTGATTCTTCTCAGTTTAAAATCGTATACGTCCCCTATCTTGGGACCATATATTTCATGGATTTTTCGACCACGGAAAAGGAAAAAGAGCTTGCTCTGGCCAGGGGAGTGTCTTTCCTACTGCAGCTAAGGGGACGTGTCCATGCTCTGCCTATCACAGGTCAGGAGGCAATTAAAAGAAGAACCAAAAAAAACATCAGTACAATATCTAATACGTCCCCTATCCGGGTAAATTGTTTGGAGAGAGGGCCTGTAGGTGGGGGGCAGGCTGGGGGGAAGGAGGTTGAGCTGGAAGAGCCAGAGGAGCGCCCCCTGGGCTAGCGTGTGTGGTGGTGACAACAGCCGGATGGATTTGGAAAAACTCTAGCATCAACCGGTACGGTATCGATTCTTCTCAGTTTAATACCGTATACGTCCCTATCTTGGGACCATATATTTCATGGATTTTTCGACCACGGAAAAGGAAAAAGAGCTTGCTCTGGCCAGGGGAGTTTCTTTCCTACTGCAGCTAAGGGGACATGTCCATGCTCTGCCTATCACAGGTCAGGAGGCAATTAAAAGAAGAACCAAAAAAAAACATCAGTACAATATCTAATACGTCCCCCATCCGGGTAAATTGTTTGGAGAGAGGGCCTGTGGGAGGGGGGCAGGAAGCGGGGAAGGAGGTTGAGCTGGAAGAGCCAAAGGAGTGCCCCCTGGGCTAGTGTGTGTGGTGGTGACCACAGCCGGATGGATTTGGAAAAACTCTAGCATCAACCGGTATGGTATTGATTCTTCTCAGTTTAAAATCGTATACGTCCCCTATCTTGGGACCATATATTTCATGGATTTTTCGACCACGGAAAAGGAAAAAGAGCTTGCTCTGGCCAGGGGAGTGTCTTTCCTACTGCAGCTAAGGGGACATGTCCATGCTCTGCCTATCACAGGTCAGGAGGCAATTAAAAGAAGAACAAAAAAAAAATCCGTACAATATCTAATACGTCCCCTATCCGGGTAAATTGTTTGGAGAGAGGGCCTGTAGGTGGGGGGCAGGCTGGGGGGAAAGAGGTTGAGCTAGAAGAGCCAGAGGAGTGCCCCCTGGGCTAGCGTGTGTGGTGGTGACAACAGACGGATGTAGTTAGAATGACGACGCAGGACCCCAACTTAAAAATTTAGCATCAACCGGTACAATTGTCAATTATGAGCTCAATCAAGTGTGGCATGACTTTTTAGATGGAGATTGCATGTGATCACGTACTCCCTGGAACCCCATAGTCACCCCTTCTCTGATGTGCTACCCCAGAACATTCTCTGCCCCAATTCGCAAGACCTTTTGCAGTCTCCGTGTGCTGACAGTGGGGATTTACCAGTGTTGTCTGAGGAGGTGGTGGACAATGGCGAGACACAGGTGTCTGGGGGTGAGGTAGTTGTATGGGAAGCAAGTTACAGTGGGGACTCCTTGGGGGGACTTTCTCATGATGGGACAGATTCAACTTGGGTGGATCAGGCACAGGAACAGATCACATTTTTTTTTTGTGTGTTTATTTAACTTTTATTTAGCACAAATAACCACAGAGATATTTATTCGTTATCTTCGCTGCGCAGTCTGGCGTTGGGGTTCCTCACTTTGATGGCGAGCTGTGCAGCTCTCTCCACATTGGTCTTTAGGTTCTTAGATGGAGACGTTGTGGGCGATTTCTGCACAGAAGGACTTGTTGCTCATCAACAGAACCTCGAGCTCCTTGACATTGTGGACCAGGAATTTGCGGAACCCTGTGGGAAGCATGTGTTTGGTCTTCTTGTTGCTACCGTATCCAATGTTGGGCAATATAGATACGCAGGTAATATTATTTTTCACACCTATCCCAAAAATAAAATTTACGCAGTTTGCGCAAATAAAACTGGAAACTGGAACTGGAGAGAGGGCCTGTAGGTGGACCTCCGGAAAAATTGTTTGGAGAGAGGGCCTGTAGGTGGACCTCCGGAAAAATTGTTTGGACAGAGGTCCTGTAGGTGGACCTCCGGAAAAATTGTTTGGAGAGAGGGCCTGTAGGTGGACCTCCGGAAAAATTGTTTGGAGAGAGGGCCTGTAGGTGGACCTCGGGAAAAATTGTTTGGAGAGAGGGCCTGTAGGTGGACCTCCGGAAAAATTGTTTGGAGAGAGGGCCTGTAGGTGGACCTCTGGAAAAATTGTTTGAAGAGAGGGTCTGTAGGGGGCCCTCCTGAAAAATTGTGGTAAAAGAGTGCCAGTTGGACCTCTGAAAAATGGCGTTTTTTTGGTCAGCGTTAGGCAAAGACGATATGGAGGAGGAGTAGGAGGAGTAGAGAAGAGGAATCGGATACATAAGTAATGTTAATCTTTAGCTGCTTTCCCCCGGAGGAGATTTGAATTCCGGTGAAATCCAGGCTTTGTTCATTTTAATAAGCGTCAGCCTGTCAGCGCTGTCAGTTGACAGGCGTGTACACTTATCGGTGATGACGCCACCAGCTGCACTGAATACCCACTCTGACAGCACGCTAGCAGCAGGGCAGGCCAGCACCTCCAAGGCGTACAGCGCCAGTTCAGGCCACGTGTCCAGCTTTGAAACCCAGTAGTTGTATGGAGCAGAGTGATCGCTACGGATGTTGGTATGGTCAGCTAGGTACTCCCTCACCATCTTTCTGTACAGCTCCCCCTACTCTGCCTAGACTGGGGACAGGTGACAGTGTCTTGCTGGGGTGACATAAAACTGGCAAAGGCCTTGGAGAGCGTTCCCCTACCAGTGCTGGACAAGCTGCCTGCTCGCCTCCTCTCCCCCGCTACTTGGCCCACAGAACCATGCCCTCTGCCACTAGCAGCGTCAGATGGGAAGAATTGT
>ONZH01006120.1:0-38635 GCA_900303285.1 Rhinella marina | reverse complement strand
GCAGGCCAGATTTAACAGACATGTTTTTTAATTGCCATGTTGCTTTTAAAAATTTCCTGAGGTCCCCAACAACTAAAAACCCCAAGAAGTGACCATATTTTGGAAAGATCACCCCGGTACGAACATTTTAAGTGGTAGAAAGGGTACTTTTTCACAAACTGGGGTCTCACAGAAGGCAGAAATGCAAGTAACAGCATTTCAAAGCACACATTTGTGAAAATGAAAAATTACAAGCAGACCCCAATTTTTCAGATTCACAAGGGGTTAAAGGAGAAAATGCACCCAATGCATGTTCCCCATTTTTCCCCATTAAAACAATACCCCATTTGTGCTTGGAGCCTGCTGTATGGGCGCACAGCAGGCCACCAGAGGCAAACTGCAAAATGTGTTTTTTGCAGGCCAGATTTAACAGACATGGTTTTTTAATTGCCATGTTGCTTTTAAAAATTTCCTGAGGTCCCCAACAACTAAAAAAAACCCCAAGAAGTGACCACATTTTGGAAAGAGCACCCCCGTACGAACATTTTAAGTAGTAGAAAGGGTACTTTTTCACAAACTGGGGTCTCACAGAAGGCAGAAATGCAAGTAACAGCATTTCAAAGCACACATTTGTGAAAATGAAAAATTACAAGCAGACCCCAATTTTTCAGATTCACAAGGGGTTAAAGGAGAAAATGCACCCAATGCATGTTCCCCATTTTTCCCCCATTAAAACAACACCCCATTTGTGCTTGTAGCCCACTGTATGGGCGCACAGCAGGCCACCAGATGCAAACTGCAAATTGTGGTTTTTGCAGGCCAGATTTAACAGACATGGTTTTTTAATTGCCATGTTGCTTTTAAAAATTTCCTGAGGTCCCCAACAACTAAAAACCCCAAGAAGTGACCCCATTTTGGACATTTTAAGTGGTAGAAAGGGTACTTTTTGCTAAACAGGTGTCTCACAGAAATGCATATGTAGTGATGGTGAAAAGTGTATATGTAAGATACAGAGACTAAATGTGAGGTATAAAGTGAAAAAATTTCAGGGTACATCAGGGATGAAACTAATCCATGGATTGGTGGTAGATTCTGAAACAATCCTTGATGCACAGGCCAGGTTTCTCAGGGCAGGTTTCGCAGTGGTGTATAGTGTCCTTCCTAATCACCCTTTTGGAACACACCCTTCATCGTTTTTGGGTCCTTCCCTTCCTCGCTGTCGGGGAACTTCACCAGGGAAATGTTATCCTGGTACAACTCGGGCACCGTAACTTGCAGAAGTACTGGGGCCTCTTCTGCTTGGTTGGGAAAAATTAGGGCCTTGATCACTACTTCTTGAAAGTGAAGGAAAGTTCCCGTGTGTCCTGCAGATTTATAGACCACATACGCATTGTACATTGCCGTCTGTACAAGGTGTACGGCTAGTTTTTTGTACCACACTTTGGATTTTCGTGTGGCATTGTAGGGCTTCAGAACTTGATCTGAAAGATCAACTCCTCCCATGTGTTTGTTGTAGGCCAGGATGCAGTCCGGTTTGAGAACAGTGGTACTGGTACCATGTACTGCAGCAGGGGAGCTGGTGTTGGGGTGAATGCTGGTCAGTACAAGGACGTCCCTCTTGTCCTTGTACTTAACCATCATCATGTTTTCATGGAGGAGAGCCCTACTTTCTCCCTTCCTCAGTGGTTGCCCTACCAGGGATCTAGGGAGGCCTCTCTGATTTTTGCGTACTGTGCCGCAAGCCACAGTATGCCTGGCACTTAGGGACATGAAGAGGGGTAAGCTGGTATAATAGTTATCCACATAGAGGTGGTAACCCTTATCTAGCAGTGGGTGAAGCAAGTCCCACACTAGTTTTCCACTAACTGATAGGCCAGGGGGGCATTCTGGGGTTTCCATCCGTGAATCTTTGCCTTCATAAACCCGGAACCTATAGGTGTACCCAGACCTACTCTCGCAGAGTTTGTATATTTTTATGCCATACCTTGCCCGCTTGCTAGGCAGGTACTGGCGGAATTTTACCCTCCCCTTGAAATGCAACAGGGACTCATCTATACAGATGTTTTCTTCTGGGGTGTACACTTCAGAAAACTTGGTGCTGAAGTGGTCAAGGAGGGGTCTAATTTTGAAAAGCCGATCAAATGTTGGGTCATTTTGGGGAGGACACTGTGCATTATCATTATAATGCAAAAATTTCAGAATAGAATCAAATCGATTCCGGACCATGGCGCTAAGGAATACTGGTGTGTGGTACAAGACATCCACACTCCAATACTGTCTCATTTCTGTTTTTTTAACAAGCCCCCATGTGCAGCACCAGCCCCCCAAAAATTTTCATTTCTGCTGCTGTTACTGGGGGCCCAACCAAGGGGTCTTGCGTATGGTGACGTGGGGTTCTGGGTAATGAACTGCTGGGCGTACAAATTATTTTGGACCACGATAAGATTTACTAAATCGTCACTGAAAAAGATTTTGAAAAAATCAATTTCGGTGAAGCCCGTGCAGTCAATTTGAATTCCAGAGTTTCCCACAAACTCTGGAATTTGGGGCTGATAAACGTCAGGGGGTGGGGTCCATGTGGGGTCACTCTGGGGGGCTGCCTCAGCAGTCGTTCTGGGGTGCCTCCTAGAGGGTCCCTCATCAGCGGATGGAGGAGTAGAGGAAAGTGTCGTCCTCTTCTCCTTCAGTGGCCGACTCGGTATCAGAGGCTAGGATGGTGTATGCCTCTTCTGCCGAGTACACTCGTTGGGATGATTGGGACATTTTTATTTTAGTGGGGTGTGATGGGTGAAAAGTGTAGAACTTTATTTAGTGTGAGGGGTGTGTATGTAGTGGTTTTACACGTGAAGGTGTTTTTTACTGTATTGACTTTGAATTAAAAAAAAAAAAGGGGGAGGGGGAATAAAAAAAGGTCTTTTCAGTAATAAAAGTCTTCAGTTAAAAAAAAAAAGCCTTTACTGCAGAAAAAAGGCTTTGCTGCAGAAAAAGTATATACCGCACAAAAGAAAAAAAAAAAGAGCAGACGCGATCAGTAATGGACTACTGATCGGTGCTCAGTGCTTGCAAAATGCACGTACGCAGATTATGCGTTCGTACAAATTCCAAAACTGACACTAACTAAAATCTAACTACCACTAACTACAGTTTTTTTTTTTTGTACAGATATGTAAAAAAAAATGCAGATGCTTTTACAGCACGCACGCACGCACATAGATGGTGTGGTGAGTGCAGAAACTGTGGTGAAAAAATTCACTACAGTCCTCTGCAAAGAGCACGTACGCAGATACAGTGCGTTCGTGCAAAAGCCTAAACTGACACAAAATGAAATTTATCTAACTACCACTAACTGTGTTTTTTTTTCCACACAAGTAAAAAAAAAAAAACCCAAAAATATGCAGATGCTGCTTTTACAGCACGCACACACACACACACACAGATGGTGTGTGAGTGCAGAAACTGTAGTGAAAAAATTCACTACAGTCCTCTGCAAACAGCACGTACGCAGATACAGTGCGTTCGTGCAAAAACCTAAACTGACACTAACTGCAATGTATATATATATATATATATATATATATATATATTTATATATGGATATATATATATATATATATATATATATATATATATATATATATATATAATGATATATATCTGACTGACACTACCGACACACAAAACGTGTGTGCGTGCAAATACTGTAGTTAAAAAATTCACTACAGTATAAAAAACTGAACACTGGCTAAAAATTAAAACATATCTATATATATATAGAGATATGGAGCTCTATATATATTTATATAAAACCCTAACTGTACTTTCTTCTTTTTTGACAAAAAAAAGAGAAAAAAAAAGCACAAAAAATGATCCCCAGGTGCTGATCAGGCAGGTATGCACTGAAAAGCACTGGGTGGTCACAGCTCGCATGCAGAAAAAGCGGTGCAGAGCTGGAAAATTGTTAAAAAGTAAAAAAAAAAAGACAAAAAACACACGGACCAAGTGGCGTCCGTAAAAAAAAGGATGGGAGGGGGTAGAGGAAGGGAGGGGGGGACAGGAGGGAACAGGGACGGAGGGTGGGTTAGGGATCTCTAACTTCTTCTTTTCTTCTGTTCTTCTTCTGTTCTTCTTCTTTTCTTCTTCTTTTCAGCAGCCAAAAATCAGAAAGAAGTGGCGGTGCACCACAAGTCCCAGCAAGCCAACAGCACACAGAAAAGGACAGAACCTTCCAGCATGCAGTCTCTAGCTAGAATGGCTGCATGCAGGAAGGTTCAGCCTCTTCCTGTGCAGCTGTAGCGCTGCCATTGGTTGTAGCGTTGCTCCAGCCAATGGCAGCGCTGGCAGGGGACCCAAAACAGTGGAGTCCCCTGCCTGACCTCTGGAAGGACAGGTACTGACTAGTTCAGCACCTATCACCTTCAAATGACCGGTCCCTGCTTCCTCTTCAGCTCCTATGGAATCCGGCCAATCGCAGCCACCGGAGCTGCAGGGGACGGAAATACCGCCCCCTGCCCTTAGCTAACATGGCTGCCTGCCGGGAATTTCGGCCGGGGACCGGGTGTATGCCGTGCCGTACATGTACGGCGCTGGGCGGTAAGTCACGTCCCGCTGCGCCGTACATGTACGGCGCTGGGTGGGAAGGGGTTAAATAGGGCTAACTACAACAGACTGTAATCAGGCTAATCAAAATACAAAGACATCCAGAATACATGGAGTGGACTCAAATGGATTGAACCAGAAGGAAATACAAAAACATCCAAAATACCTGGAGTGGATTCAAATAAATAATAATAATTTTTAGAGAAGAAGCATGATCCAAAATAATCAAAACATAATCAGACCATAATTTAATATAATATAATTCATGTGGATATCCAAACGTTGCTTCATGTGAATGCAGGTATATAATTTCTGTGGATCCAAATGTCCACAAATATACATGTGCATGGAATGCGCCTGTACATCTGCGCATAAATGCATTCTCTTCAATAATAGATCTAGACATAGTGGAACAATATTACTGTGTAAACAATAGTAATGTACACCCATATAATGGATGCTCACTAGAGATGAGCGAGCATACTCGTCCGAGCTTGGTGCTTGTTCGAGTATTAGGGTACTCGTAGGTGCTCGCTGCTCGGACGAGTATCTCGCCATGCTTGAGGAAATGGCAACTTCTATATTGTGCTTTTTAGGCGCCTATAAACTCAGCCAATCACAAGCCAGGAGACTCTGCGGTACACCCAGCATCACGTGGGGCCCTTACATGTCGATAGCAGGGGTTGGCTGGCCTGATCAGGTGACCCTGGAATATACTAGTGACTGGCCGCGGTGCTCGGCTCAGATGCCGTCTGGATGTCGTTAGGGATAGAGCTGCTGCCTTTCAGGGAGAGTGTTAGGGCCTGCATTTAGTTCTCTGTTAGGCAGGAATCACTCACAGAGAACCCAACAGCCCTTCTAAGGGCTACAAGAAATTTTTTTTTTTGTCTCCTGGCTTGGCTGGCTGGCTGGCACTATTAGTGCAGCTATCGCCATATATAACCCCCTTTTTTTTTAATGTTATATCTCAGTGATACAAATACATTGCACACAGCAGTGAGGAACCATTCTGTGTGTCACAGTTCAGTACACTCACTATTTTCTGTCCAGTCACTTAATCCAACCAGGTCTTTTGCTGTAACGTATATAGCTTGATCAAAAAAATCTCTGTGCGACATTTGTCTGGGTCGCAGTAAAAATAGCCACCATTAACAGGGTGTGAGTTAGGTCTACTATAGTTTCTGCACGTCACGTTCCAAAAAAAACAAAACTACAAAAAAAATATATTAAAAAAATAGTTTTTTTGTTGTTTTAGCTCAGTGATACAAATCCATTTCACACAGCTGCGTGGAACCATTCTGTGTGTCACAGTTCAGTACACTCACTCCAATCCGTATTTTCTGTCCAGGAGACACTTTCTGTACGTCACTTAATTAAACCAGTCTGAACAAGTTTGTGGGTTTCAGTACACCAGGCCCATTTATTTATTTTTTTTATATAATACACTTATATACAGAAAATGTTGAACCCCAGGGCTAAGGGTCGAGGACGAGGGCGTGGGCATTCAATTACTGCAGGGGGCAGAGGCCGTGGTCCTGGGCAGGGTGAGACAGTACCTGCTGATGAGGGAGCAGGGGAACGCCGCAGAGCTACACTCCCTAGCTTCATGTCTCAACTTACAGGGACACGTGGTAGAGGACTGTTGAAACCACAACAGTGCGAACAGCTGATGTCGTGGATTGCGGATAATGCTTCAAGTAATTTGTCCACCAGTCAGTCTTCCACGCAGTCCACCCACGTTACCCAAGGGAGCACTCCTCTGGCTCCTCCACCTCAACCTCCTTCCCCCCAGTCTGCCCCCTCCCAGGAAGATTTGGAATGCGATCCGGCATACTGTTTTCTGGACCCTTCCCAGAGTCACAAACCACTTCTCAGGTTGCTGCTGACCTCGTTCCCGATGCCTAAGTTTTCCAAATGTCGCAGTCTGTGGGTGATGATGATGATGATGATGATGATGATGATAATGACAATGTTGAGTTAGTGGAAGAAGTTTGTAAAGAGGTGTCGGACGATGAGGAGACACGGTTGTCAGACAGTGGTGAAGTTGTTGTCAGGGCAGGAAGTCCGAGGGGGGAGCAGACTGAGGAAGCGGAGGATGACGAGGTGACTGACCCAAGCTGGGTTGATATGCCGAGTGAAGACAGTGCTTCTGAGGCGGAGGCGAGTGCTGCACCAGAAAAGGTTGTAAGAGGCAGTGGTGAGGCCAGAGGGAGAAGCAGGGCCAGAGCTGGTGCATCAGCAGCAACTGTTTCACGTAGTGAAGCTCCCGTGGCGAGGCCTAGATGTTCGCAAGTCTGAAGGTTCTTTAAAGAAAGTGAGGATAACCGACGGACTGTGGTGTGCAACCTGTGCCACACCAGGATCAGCAGGGGTGCCACCACTACTAGCCTAACTACCACCAGCATGCGCAGGCATATGAGTGCTAAACACCCCACTCAATGGAACCAAGGCCATTCACCACCTCCTGCGGGTCACACCACTGCTCCTTCCCCTGTGTCACTCGCTGCCTCTGCTAGTCAACCCCCTGCATCACTCGCTGCCTCTGCTAGTCAACCCCCTGCCCAGGACCCCGGCACGAGCGCCTCCCGCCGGAAAACCACACCTTCGCCTCCACGATCCTCCACAGTGTCCACTAATGTGTCCCAGCGCAGCGTTCAGCTGTCTTTACAGCAGACGCTGGAGCGCAAGAGGAAATACAGTTCCACCCACCCACATGCCCAAGCCCTCAACGTCCACATCTCCAAATTGCTTAGCCTGGAGATGCTGCCCTATAGGCTGGTAGAGACCGAGGCCTTTCGCAATCTCATGGTGGTGGCTGCCCCTCGGTATTCGGTCCCCAGCCGCCACTATTTTTCCCGATGTGCCGTCCCAGCCCTACACCCGCACGTGTCACAGAACATCATCCGTGCCCTGACCAACGCTGTTTCTGAGAAGGTCCACCTAACCACGGACACGTGGACAAGTGCTGCCGGGCAGGGACACTATATCTCACTGACGGCACATTGGGTTAACTTGGTGGAGGCTGGGACCGAGAATGACCCTGGGGCCGCTCATGTACTGCCCACACCGAGGATTGCGGGGCCTACCTCGGTCACGGTCTCTCAGACGTACTATGCCTCCTCCGACCCCTCCTCCTCCTCCACCGAATTACCATCCGTGGGCACGGCGCCTTCAGTCGGTAGCTCTAGGCGCAGCAGCAGTGCCGTGGGTAAGCGCCAGCAGGCGGTGCTCAAACTGCTGAGCTTAGGTGACAAAAGGCACACTGCCCAAGAGCTGTTACAGGGCATCACGGCGCAGACCGATCTGTGGCTGGCACCGCTGAACCTCAAGCCAGGCATGGTTGTGTGTGACAACGGGCGTAACCTGGTGGCGGCTCTGCAACTCGGCAGACTGACACATGTGCCATGCCACATGTGTTCAATCTCATAGTTCAGCGGTTCCTCAAGACATACCCCAATCTGTCTGATTTGCTCACCAAGGTGCGCCGCATCTGTGCGCATTTCCGCAAGTCCACCACAGATGCTGCCACTCTCAGGGCAGCGCAGCGCCGCCTACAACTGCCCGCTCACCGACTGTTGTGCGACGTGCCCACGAGATGGAATTCGACATTAAACATGTTATACAGAGTTTACCAGCAGCGCAGAGCGATTGTAGACTGCCAGATGTCAACTTCCACCAGAACTGGTAGTCAGGTCAGTCGGATTCCTCAAGTCTACAATGAGGAGTGGACGTGGATGTCTTATATCATGCCGCCATTATCAGCCTCACCATCCCGCTGCTTTGCCTGTTGAAAAACTCACTACTCAGCATCAAGTCGGATGCTTTGCGCTTGTCACAAGAGACGGTGGAGGAAGATACGTCGCTTGATTGCCAGAGCACCCTCTGGTCTGTTTCTCAGCGCGTATCGGAGGAGGGGGATGAGGATGAGGAGGAAGAGGAGGAGAATGTCGGCGAGACAGTAGAGGGTACCAGTGCTCAGTCCTTAACTCTTGAGCGTGTATGGGCTGAAGAGGAGGACTTGGAGGAGGAGGAGGAGGAAATGGAGAGTCAGGCCAGTGAGGAGAGGGAATTCTTGCGTGTTGGGACTCTGGCACACATGGCAGACTTCATGTTAGGCTGCCTATCCCGTGACCCTTGCGTCAGAAGAATTTTTTCAAACACCGATTACTGGGTGTTCACTCTCCTGGACCCACAGTACAAGCAGAACCTTTCCACTCTCATCCCTGCAGAGGAAAGGAGTATGAGAGTGAATAGATATCAACAGGCCCTGGTGCACAAGCTGAAACAATTCTTCCCATCTGACGCCGCTAGCGGCAGAGGGCATGGTTCTGTGGGCCAAGTAGCGGGGGAGAGGAGGCGAGCAGGCAGCTTGTCCAGCACTGGCAGGGGAACGCTCTCCAAGGCCTTTGCCAGTTTTATGTCACCCCAGCAAGACACTGTCACCTGTCCCCAGTCTAGGCAGAGTAGGGGGGAGCTGTACAGAAAGATGGTGAGGGAGTACCTAGCTGACCATACCAACGTCCGTAGCGATCACTCTGCTCCATACAACTACTGGGTTTCAAAGCTGGACACGTGGCCTGAACTGGCGCTGTACACCTTGGAGGTGCTGGCCTGCCCTGCCGCTAGCGTGCTGTCAGAGCGGGTATTCAGTGCAGCTGGTGGCGTCATCACCGATAAGCGTACACGCCTGTCAACTGACAGCGCTGACAGGTTGACGCTTATTAAAATGAACAAAGCCTGGATTTCACCGGAATTCAAATCTCCTCCGGGGGAAAGCAGCTTAAGATTAACATTACTTATGTATCCGATTCCTCTTCTCTACTCCTCCTACTCCTCCTCCATATCGTCTTTGCCTAACGCTGACTAAAAAAACGCCATTTTTCAGAGGTCCAACTGGCACTCTTTTACCACAATTTTTCAGGAGGGCCCCCTACAGGCCCTCTCTTCAAGCAATTTTTCCGGAGGTCCACCTACAGGCCCTCTCTTCAAACAATTTTTCCGGAGGTCCACCTACATGCCCTCTGTCCAAACAATTTTTCCGGAGGTCCACCTACAGGCCCTCTCTCCAAACAATTTTTCCGGAGGTCCACCTACAGGCCCTCTCTCCAAACAATTTTTCCGGAGGTCCACCTACAGGCCCTCTCTCCAGTTCCAGTTTCCAGTTTTATTTGCGCAAACTGCGTAAATTTTATTTTTGGGATAGGTGTGAAAAATAATATTACCTGCGTATCTATATTGCCCAACATTGGATACGGTAGCAACAAGAAGACCAAACACATGCTTCCCACAGGGTTCCACAAATTCCTGGTCCACAATGTCAAGGAGCTCGAGGTTCTGTTGATGAGCAACAAGTCCTTCTGTGCAGAAATTGCCCACAACGTCTCCATCTAAGAACCTAAAGACCATTGTGCAGAGAGCGGCACAGCTGGCCATCAAAGTGACGAACCCCAACGCCAGACTGCGCAGCGAAGATAACGAATAAATATCTCTGTGGTTATTTGTGCTAAATAAAAGTTAAATAAACACAAAAAAAAAAAAATTGATCTAGTCCTGTGCCTGATCCACCCAAGTTGAATCTGTCCCATCATGAGAAAGTCCCCCCAAGAAATCTCCAATGTAACTTGCTTTACTTTCAACTACCTCACCCCCCGACACCTGTGTCTCGCCATTGTCCACCAGCTCCTCAGACAACACTGGTAAATCCCCACTGTCAGCACACGGAGACAGCAAAAGGTCTTGCGAATTGGGGCAGAGAATGTTCTGGGGTAGCACATCAGAGAAGGGGTGACTATGGGGTTCCAGGGAGTATGTGACCACATGCAATCTCCATCTAAAAAGTCATGCCACACTTGATAGAGCTCATAATTGACAATTGTACTGGTTGATGCTAAATTTTTAAGTTGGGGTCCTGTGTCGTCATTCTAACTACATCCGGCTGCTGTCACCACCACACACGCTAGCCCAGGGGGCACTCCTATGGCTCTTCCAGCTCAACCTCCTTCCCCCCAGCCTGCCCCCCCCACCTACAGGCCCTCTCTCCAAACAATTTACGTCTTTTTCCTATCTTTTTCTCTCTCCAAACTATTTTTCCGGATAGCTGCCATATACGGTATTAAACTGAGTAGTATACGGGCACTGGCCTCTCCTGATGTACTGCGCATGCGCGGGATTTCGTCCGTGCCGAAGCTTCACTGAGCGAGTCAGTGAAGTGAATATTAAGTAGGTGGGCGTGCCTGGGCTCCAAGGAATCGCCGAGCCCGGGCTCCTGCAACGGTTGGCAACTCCCCTTGGGCTCCTTATAATAGTGAGTGACAGCTACTAAAAATCGTTTTTTTAACACAAAAACTGCCTCTGTGACCTATAACAATTACAATTTAGAACTGCTTATAACTGGCCGAATCCGATGGTATAAATAACTCAATATGTGAAATGCTGCTGACAGAATCCCTTTAAATGAAATATCCAGAAAGATTCTCTGTTTACCAATCTTTTGAATCTAGATGGAGTTGATTCGGGGTTATGTTCAAGAATAATTAAACACAGGTACTCTGGATCATTATTACGCACCTGAGAAAAGTGTCGGGAAACGCTGTGTGTGAACAGGCCCTTTCTAATATTATAGCAGTGTTTATTCAGCCTGGTTCTCATAGGCTGAGTTGTGCGACCAACGTACTCGATATTACACGGACAAGACAGCAAATAGATAACGAAACTACTTCCACAAGTTAGATGGCTGCGAATTGTAAATACTTTCCCAGTAGAAACCGAGGAGAATGTGTCCATGCCATCTGAGATATTATTACAGCAGGCACATGATGGACTGTAGCACTTATAGCATCCTATAGGCCCCCCTGCAGGTGGGGAGGATGAGTTACTTGTTGAGCGAATATGTTTTTTATGTGTATTCCGGACTCCATCTGGAGGATCCCGGCGAACAAGCACAGCAGCCTGATCTATCCTCTCTACAGGAGAGACCACGCCATTCTCTAGTGTTATGGCTGGATTTGCACAACATTATTCAGTAAGGTGTTCTCACCTTGAGGCCTTATCTGAGAACCCAAAGGTATTTCACAAGTGAGCTCCCCCTATTGTCTTTGATTTTGCAGTAATAACATGGGGCATTGATGGTTATAATTAAAGGGTTATTCTCATTTTAGACAATGGGGGCATATCGCTAGGATATGCCCCCATTGTCTTATAGGTGCGGGTCCCACCGCTGGGACCCGCACTTATTTCCAGAACGGAGCCCCCGAACTGAATGAGGGCACACTGCGCATGCGCAGCCGCCCTCCATTAATTTCTATGGGGCCGCCGAAAATAGCCGAGCACTGGCTCGGCTACTTCCGTCGGCTCCATAGAAATGAATGGGAGCGGACCGCGCATGCACGGCCCGGCTCCCATTCATTTCTATGAGCGGCGCGGGGAGCTGTGCCTGGTGGTGGCCGGACCCCCGGAAACCTGGGGTCCTCCAGGCGCAGCGCTCCCCGCTCCGTTCTGGATATAGGTGCGGGTCCCAGCGGTGGGACCCGCACCTATAAGGCAATGGGGGCATATCCTAGTGATATGCCCCCATTGTCTAAGATGAGAATACCCCTTTAATCCAACAATTAATTTCATAGAAGGTTGAACTTGATGGTCATGTGTCTGTTTTTTAACTGTAATGCCCTTTTAACACTAGCGGGAGACTCGCATGTCTCCCGCAACGCATCTACAGGTCTGGACTCCGGCACTGACTGGGATCACATATAATGCTATGCGATTCCCTGTCCGTGCAGAGTCCAGCCCTGTTAGATGCGTTGCGGGAGACATGCGAGTCTCCCGCTCGTGTGAAAGGGGCATAAGGCCTCTTTCACACGACAGTATTTTTTGCTGGCTCCGATCCGCATTTTTCACATGAAAAATGCGGACCCATTCATTTCTATGGGTCCGCAAAAAATACTGAGAGCATACGGCATGCTGTCCGCACCTGTATGCCCGTTCCGTAGGATAGAACATGTCCTATTCTTGTCCATAAAAATAGACAAGGATAGGCATTGTTATAATGGATCCGCAAAAAAAACGGATGACATACGGACGTCATCCGTTTTTTTTTTTGTAGATCCGCAATTTACGGACCGCAAAACACAACGTTCGTGTGAAAGAAGCCTAACTATGTATTTATATACTTCATATGTGTATATTTTGCAATTTACCTTTTTTTTGAGCTGCATTAGTGTTGAATAGTTCCGTGGTATACAAGGGGGTCACAGTTGTGCTTTTGCGGACTTTCATATCAGTTGTAAGTTTTGTGATTTCCATTGTACTGACTGTACCAAAATATGGGATACCTACAACAGAATAGGTTGTTATTTGAATACATACATGCTTTTATACTTTATACATATACAGTACTGGTAAACATGAAAAATGCTAAATGGATATTTCATTCATAGAGCCTGATATGTATGTGTGAGCATATGTATACATTGGCCTCTGTTGTGCAGATGTTACAACATGTTAGTCATAATGATATCACAATAGTAATGACAAGCCATGCTCTATACTCATAATGTCACAATAGTGTACGGCATGTGCATTTTCTGTAATCTATTGTCAGCTGTAAGTCATAATAGCTTGGCTCCCAACTGTCATGACTCTTGTCCTGCTTTTCAAACGTTGTTTTACTGTTGTGAGCACTGTGCCCCAAAGTCCATTATGGACCTGGCTACTTCCTACCAATTCCCTTGCTCCCATTACCTATCATTGAGCGGTGTGCTGAAACACCCAGCGTGAACATTGCAAATGGAGCAGATGCACATGTATGCTCCTCATTCTGTCTCTCCTTCTACATCATCCATGGGAGTGGTGACGATGGCAATGACAAAGACAACATACTGTAGTTGTATAAGGGTTTATTTTTATGGTTTATATAAGTTGTGTTTTTAAAGGGTACATGTAAGTTTTTGATTAATGTTTAACTATTTCTGGGGGGAAGTACCACAATTCTGACATTCATTTTGTTTTTAAAATTTTCCTTTGTTCCCATTTTGAGATGATAAAATTGATTTGTCCAATCAGCAGGGCTTATATAAGTGAAGAAGCCCTGCTGATTGGATGAATCCATTCTGTAGAATCATTGGGCTCATCTCTATTCCCATCGTTACTTTTATTCTATAGGAATGTATGATTATGGTTATACCACATATGTGTGTTTTTATTGTACAGTATGTTTTTATTAACATTTCATTAAACATTTTATTACTTTTGCCCAATAATAGTATTTTAAGTGGTGTGAAAGCTGTTTTTTTGTGAAACAAGTAATCTTTTTAATAGAAACATTTTGAGGTAATAACTTACATAGTAACATAGTAATATATTTTATAAGGCTGAAAAAGACATCTGTCCATCCAGTTCGACCTGTTATCCTGCAAGTTGATCCAGAGAAAGGCAAAAACCCCTGTGAGGTAAGCCTACTTTAGGGGAAAAAATTCCTTCCCGACTCCAATCAGGCAATCAGAATAACTCTCTGGATCAACGACCCCTTTCTAGTAACTATAGCCTGTAATATTGTTACACTCCAGAAATACATCCAGGCCCCTCTTGAACTCTTTTAGTGAACTTACCATCACCACCTCCTCAGGCAGAGAGTTTCATAGTCTTACTGCTCTTACCGTAAATAATCCTCTTCTATGTTTGTGTACAAACCTTCTTTCCTCCAGACGCAGAGGATGTCCCCTCGTCACAGTAACAGTCCTGGGGATAAATAGATCATGGGAAAGATCTCTGTACTGACCCCTGATATATTTATACATAGTTATTAGATCTCCCCTCAGTCGTCTTTTTCCTAAAGTGAATAACCCTAATTTTGATAATCTTTCTGGGTACTGTAGTCCACCCATTCCAGTTATTACTTTAGTTGCCCTCCTCTGAACCCTCTCCAGTTCTGCTATGTCTGCCTTGTTCACAGGAGCCCAGAACTGTACACAATACTCAATGTGTGGTCTCACTAGTGATTTGTAAAGTGGCAGGACTATGTTCTCATCACGGGCATCTATGCCCCTTTTAAGGCAACCCATTATCTTATTGGCCTTGGCAGCGGCTGTCTGGCACTGATTTTTACAGCTTAGTGTGTTGTTCACCAAAATTCCTAGGTCCTTTTCCATGTCAGTGTTACCCAGTGTTTTACCATTTAGTATGTACTGGTGACTAGAGATGAGCGAATCGATTTGTCGATTCGTTGATTCGTATCGAATCTTGGGAATTTTTAGCTGCGGCTTCGGCTTTTTACGCATTCGCTACGTAGTTTGTCCTATAAATTATACGCTATTGCTACGTATAAGTTACTCTATACGCTGTTGCGTACAAATTCAATTCATTAGCGATGCAGACTCCTGCCCAGTAGCTCCGCCCCCTTCTGCAGTGCGCGAGAAAGACGAGGCAACTCAGGCAATTAAGATGACGACACAGCGAGGCGGCAGGAGCACGCAGGGGATTACGTGGAGTATACCCCTATGAAGGGCCTCCAAGGCCCCTTTGCTACTGGGGTGAAACTCCTTAAGTGACCAGCTACTCCTGCAGCGCCCCCGGAAGACTGGACTGAGGAGGCCCAGGCCGCAGAAGAGGCTTGGTATTCCCATGAGACCAATGATGGGACTCTGTAATCTGAGGAGAAATCCCAAGCTCAGCTGGAACCCCTGATACCAGATTTGCCACCGCCGCCGATCCTTCATGTGGGACAGATGACCACCAACAGTTTTGTGTACCAGCCATTGGTGGTACAATACCAACTGCCATGGCAGGTGCAGGCCGCACAGTCCACTGCTCGCGGAAGACCGTTACCAGAGCCCTTACAGCCGGAGATTCTGTCACCTTGTATGCCGGTGGGAGGATCTGGCCCCTACAAGGTAATGGGCAAGGCCCAAGTTGCCACGGTACTTGCCAGTGTGACCGCCCGGTCACTACCAAGACCATCCTTGAGAGGTCAGTGGGGGTCTGCTGCCGCAGCCAGTGTCGCTTTCATGAGGCAGGAGCGCCCTCTCATGTCTTTTAGCTCCAGCAGCAGTGAAGAAGACCTGCTGGCCCTTAAGTAAGGATCCTGCAGCTTTTATGGGAGCCACAACGTGGACTTAACCTGAAGGGTGAGCACTAGTTGGTGTTTGTTTTTATTTTTGTTGCCCTGCGTTTGTCCTCACCCAGATGGACATGGATTGTCAGGACTCCCCCCATCAAAAAAAAAAAAGTTTTAACCAAGTTGCGCATACGTGCGCCTCATCCATTTTCCCCCTTTTCAGATTATTGGGGAGCCCCTTGGAAGAGGGTTTTTTGCTGCTATTTTTTTACCCATTTGGATTACAATTGCCTATGTGGATTACAAATTGCAACTGAGTTTGGGACTCTGTTCCAGTTGTATGACAAGCGTCAGAAGAAAAGAGACTTAAACGTGTCCGTGAGCATACTAGGTAGGTGATATTTAAAATGTTTATATTATGCATATAATGTATTTGCACTAATGTTTTTACCTTTCAGCAACGTTTTCAAGTATGTTGCCCATTGTGTGTATTTCTTTACAGGTACCGCAATGTGGTTCCTCATATTCACTTTATTGTATGGTGGATGGTTGTACTGTACTATGCACTTAGCCGGATAGACAGTGGACGCCCACTAAGAATCCCTGGCGTCTCCTCCTCCCTGTTCCGATGCTATGCATTAGCATAGCGCGCGCCAGAACTTTACAGGGGTGCAGCGGGCGAATGGAGCGGCGCCCAGGAAAACTAGTAAGCACACCTACATCCCCAATAGATGCCCTACAAAACGGTGTCCTTACTTAACAATGTCTGGACCCATGAAAGGTCCTCTTTAAAAATATCCCATTTTGTCGCTGTATTTTTATTTTTGAGGCCTATGGCCTCTCTTAGTTGGCTAAATTTAGCTTTTTTGAAGTTTGGTATTTTTGTTCCTCCCTGAAGATGCACTCTTTTGAATGACAATTTGAAGGTTATTATATTATGATCACTATTTCCCAGGTGTCCCCCAACCGGCACATCTGTTGTTCTGTCACATCTATTGGTTAATACCAAGTCCAGTATGGCTGTCCCTCTAGTCGGGTCATGAACCAGCTATGAAGGGCCTCCAAGGCCCTCAGATTACAGAGTCCCAGTTGGTAAAGGTAATTGTCTTTGGTTATTGCCAAGAACCTGTTTCCTTTATGAGACATACAGGTTTCAGTTTCCCAGTCAATATCTGGGTAGTTGAAGTTCCCCATAATAACGACCTCACTATGATTTACCACCTCGTCTATTTCATTTCGAAGTAGATTTTCTGTGGACTCTGGTATATTAGGTGCTTTATTGGGATATAGTGGGAGATGCTATAGTGGGATTAACTGAGACATGGCTGGATGATAGCTATGACTGGGCAGTTAATGTACAGGGTTACAGTCTGTGTAGAAAGGATCGCCAAAACCGGAGAGGGGGAGGGGTCTGCCTTTATGTAAAGTCCTGTCTAAAGCCCACACTCCGGGAAGATATAAGTGAGGGACATGAAGATGTGGAGTCACTGTGGGTAGAAATACATGGAGCCAAAAAAAAAAAATAAAATACTAATAGGAGTTTATTATAAAGCACCTAATATACCAGAGGCCACAGAAAATCTACTTCTAAATGAGATAGACGTGGCGGTAAATCATAGTGAGGTCGTTATTATGGGGAACTTCAACTACCCAGATATAGACTGGGAAACTGAAACCTGTATGTCTCATAAAGGAAAAAGGTTCTTGGCAATAACCAAAGACAATTACCTTTCCCAACTGGTTCATGACCCGACTAGAGGGACGGCCATACTGGACTTGGTATTAACCAATAGATGTGACAGAACAACAGATGTGCCGGTTGGGGGACACCTGGGAAATAGTGATCATAATATAATAACCTTCAAATTGTCAAATTGTCAAATTCAAAAGAGTGTTTCTTCAGGGAGGAACAAAAATACCAAACTTCAAAAAAGCTAAATTTAGCCAACTAAGAGAGGCCATAGGCCTACCTAACTGGGACAAAGTCCTCAAAAATAAAAATACAGCCACAAAATGGGATATTTTTAAAAGCATCCTAATATCTAATTGTGAGAGGTACATACCTAATGGAAATAAAAGGTTAAGGAACAAGAAAAAAACAATGTGGATAAATAGAACTGTAAAGAAAGCAATAAATGACAAAAAGAAAGCATTTAAATCACTAAAACAGGAGGGTGGCAAGGAAGCATTGAAAAACTATAAGGAAAAAAATAAAATATGTAAAAGACAAATAAAGCAGCCAAACTAGAGACTGAGAGATTAATCGCCAAAGAGAGTAAAACTAACCCGAAAATGTTCTTTAATTATATAAATGGTAAAAAATATAAATCCGAAGGTGTCGGTCCCTTACAGAGTAATGAGGAGGGAGTTGCAGAGAGCGATGAGGAGAAAGCAAAGCTATTAAATATTTTTTTTCTTCACTGTATTCACTGAGGAAAATAAACTGTCATATGAAATGCAGAATATAAAAGTAAATTCCCCATTAAAAGTGCCCTGTCTGACCCAGGAAGAAGTACAGCGACGTCTTAAAAAGATTAAAATAGACAAATCGCCAGGACCGGATGGCATACACCCCCGTATCCTAAGAGAATTAAATAATGTCATAGCCAGACCCTTATTTCTGATATTTAAGGACTCTATACTGACAGGGAGTGTTCCAGAGGATTGACGCATAGCAAATGTGGTGCCAATATTCAAAAAGGGTCCAAAAACAGAGCCTGGAAACTATAGGCTGGTAAGTTTAACATCTGTCGTGTGTAAACTGTTTGAAGGTTTTCTAAGAGATGCTATCTTGGAGTACCTCAATGAATATAAGCAAATAACTCCATATCAGCATGGCTTCATGAGGGATCGGTCATGTCAAACCAATTTAATCAGTTTCTATGAGGAGGTAAGTTCTAGACTTGACCATGGCGATTCAATGGATGTCGTATATCAGGACTTCTCCAAAGCATTTGACACGGTACCACATAAAAGATTAGTATATAAAATGAGAATGCTTGGCCTGGGAGAAAATGTCTGTATGTGGGTAAGTAACTGGCTAAGTGATGGCTTGGACAGAGAAGTGGCAGATGAGGTTTAACACTGACAAATGTAAGGTTACGCACATAGGAAGGAAAAATACAAGTGACCAGTACATACTAAATGGAAAAAAACACTGGGTAACACTGACATGGAAAAGGACCTAGGAATTTTAGTGAACAGCAAACTATGCTGTAGAAAACAGTGTCAGACAGCTGCTGCCAAGGCCAATAAGATAACGGGTTGCATCAAAAGAGGCTTAGATGCCCGTGTGATGAGAACATAGTCCTGCCACTCTACAAATCACTAGTCAGACCACACATGGAGTACTGTGTACAGTTCTGGGCTCCTGTGAACAAGGCAGACATAGCAGAGCTGGAAAGGGTTCAGAGGAGGGCAACTAAAGTCATAACTGGAATGGGTGCACTACAGTACCCAGAAAGATTATCAAAATTAGGGTTATTTACTTTAGAAAAAAAGACGACTAAGGGGAGATCTAATAACTATGTATAAATATGTCAGGGGTCAGTACAGAGATCTCTCCCATGATTTTTTTATCCCCAGGACTGTGACTGTGACGAGGGGACACCCTCTGCACCTGGAGGAAAGAAGGTTTGTTCACAAACATAGAAGAGGATTCTTTACGGTAAGAGCAGTGAGACTATCGAACTCTCTTCCTGAGGAGGTGGTGATGGTAAGTTCAGTAAAAGAGTTCAAGAGGGGTCTGGATGTATTTCTGGAGTGTAATAATATTACAGGTTATAGTTACTAGAGATAGGTTGTTGATCCAGGGAGTAATTCTGATTGGAGTCGGGTAGGGATTTTTTTCCCCTAAAGTGAGGAATATTGGCTTCTACCTCACAGGGGTTTTTTGCCTTCCTCTGGATCAACTTGCAGAATAACAGGCCAAACTGGATGGACAGATGTCTTTTTTGGCCTTATAAACTATGTTACTACGTTGTACAGTACCAGCAAAGTGAATGAGTTTTAGTCACATGTGGCTTCTGCAGAAACTAACCTGTGGAGCAGATTTTTAATCTGTAGCTTGTCAATTTATACAGTGGATTTCATTTCAGATTTTACTCTTTACAATGCAAAGAATCTGCTCTTTTTCTGCAACAAAATCAGCAGTGTGTGAAAGCATCTTTTGGTGCATTTTTTTCTGCTGCAGATTTTCTGCTACAGAATATCTGCAGCTACTCCGTCACTTGTGAACTCATCCCTAGGCCACCTGCACTATATAAGATCCACACGAATTTCCATGTGGTTTCATGTGCATTTTTGCAGCATATATGCACCAAAATCCACAATGTCTAACAGCGGCTTTTGTTGCAGATTTGATGTGTTTTGCCTTGGATCTCACCCTTCCTTTGAAAATCCACAATGCAAATCAATTTCCGCACAGAAGAAATATGCAAAATGTACATGACATTTGTGTAATCTCACGCACTTTTCTGGTAATGTTCTACCCTGCCAGTTCTGCACGGGAATTTGCACTGAAAGGACACATGTATTCTGCAACGTGTGGAGCTAGCCTTCTGGAGCCTGCAGACAGTGCCGATTTCATGTGGAAAAAATGCAGCGTAATATAATATCGGCAAAGTGAATTAAATTTGTCAAATTTCATGTACACTTTGCTTTTTTTCTTAGGTGTGGACATTTTTAAAATCCACAGCATGTCAATTGTTTGTGTGATTCTGTATCTTCTGTAGAGTGGTTTTGCTAATAGATTGAGTTATTAGCATAAACAAAAAATCTGTATGTACATCTGCACCAAAAACTGCATAATAAATGCACAAAAATACACCACAACCGCAATAAATAGTGTTCACCATCCTAAATAATGTCCAACCATCCTGAGGCCATCTGCACACGGGTGTGGATCAACATACATAAGATCCATGAAGATTAGGTCAAGTTTACACTTCAGTTATTTGGGTTATTTGTGGTAATGAATCAATTTTCCCTAAAAAGGCGGTAAAACAAAAAAAAAAATCATATTCACCTCATCCATTTGCATGATGACATCATCACGCACCGTACGAGATTTCACGCTAGATCTTGAGGCAAGATGGCCACATGGCCTTTTGTCCTTGAGGAATGTGCTTAATAAAATGTATTCAACATCATTGGAAGGGGTGCACTTAGCCTTTCTGCCACCAGTGTTGAAAAGTTAAATGGCGCTCTTCTCCCCTTTCCTCTACTGCCAGTGTTGTAGATTTCCAATGTTCAAGTCCGAATTTCCTGACGCTTTGTTGTAACAAATTGCATTTTTTATTCCTAAAATGGCGGCATCACGTGTTAGGACATAGAACCAGGAACTCTGGGAACGAGGGATCACCCACAATGCTATGCATGCAGCCAATCAGCAGCCAGCCAGCCCTGTGATGTCACAAGCACTATAAATAGCCTTAGCCATCTTGGATTCTGCCATTCTCCAATGAACTTAGTGCAGGGAGAGACGTTAGCAGGCGCTAGGGAAAGTGGTAGAAAAACTTATCAAACGTATACATTGCTCAATAGAAGTGTAGGTAAAGGATAGGGCGGAAAGTATTGAAGTAGAACAGGGTTCAATAGGGGTGTTTCGAGAACAATCCTATTACACCTTGGTGTAGTGACTGGGGTTCAAAATTGCCATAATACAGCTGCTCATTTCAGGTTTGTAATTTTATTTTCCTTTCCTTTTGCATTTAGCCATAGCAACGTGCACCTGCGCACTGGGATGTGCTGACTGAAATTCCCCCTTTTTTTCTTTGTAAGTTTGTACTGGAGGTGTGGCTACTCCATTTGGTCATGCACTCCTGACTAGCCCCGTCTGCCTCATAGGCTGATTTTAATTAGTGTAACTATAAAGCTGAGTGGACTCGGCATGCATGTTGGTACCTGCATCCCTGTATTAGTGGAGGCCTTTGAAGCACCATAAATGGCAAAAGGCAGAGGGGACCCAGCATGCATGTGGAACCAAACACCCCCTGATTATACGAAAGCCAAGGTTGGCACATAACAGGTAGGAAATAGTGTTAGGTTCCCGTTCTACAGAGAAAAAGGGCAGAATTTTAGTTTGGTGGAACAATTTGATTTTGTGCAATTTGAGATTGATATATTTAAAGCAGTCAGGAAGATGAATTTGCGCAGGATTTTTTCAGGCAAACCCTCTACTGATGTAATCAGGAAAGAGAGTGAAGTGCCAGCAACGATTGGACCATTAGGGTTCGTTGTAAGTGCCAATTTTGATCCAACTGAGAGGGTATGCCTGGAAATACTGACGGATACCAATTTACAACCAGACATGGATACACAGGAGGAACGTAAATCGTATTTTAGGGGTGGAGTACAATCCACGTTTTGTCCCCCCTTGCCTGCCGGGAGTAGCATTGATATTTTCCAAAAGAAGGTTCTTGAGGAAGTCAAGGCATTGTCATACCCTGTGTGTGGACAAAATATTACATACAGGGAAGCGAAGGCCATAAAGTGGCTGCAATCTAAAGAGGAATATATAGTGAAACCGGCAGACAAGGGGGGAAATATAGTAGTGATGAGGAGAGAGTACTATTTGTCTGAAGCGCATAGACAATTAGATGATGTGGAGGTGTATGAAGTACTTAACAGCGATCCCACCTTCAGAGTATCCAATATCGTAAGAAGGTTGTTGCATAAATATGTAGAATGCGGCTTTTTGCCACAGAGGATGGCTGAACGATTGCTACCATTGTATCCAGCTAAACCATCCTGGTATTTTTTGCCAAAAATACACAAATCACTGGTGAGTCCCCCTGGCCGTCCCATTGTAGCAGGTATTGGCTCAGTTACTGAGCCTTTGTCTAAGTATGTAGACTGGCTATTAAGACCATTGCTCAGGAATATGCCTGCGTATCTCAGAGACACGAACGATCTCCTCCTCTCACTGGAGTCTTTCCAGTGGCAGGAGGAGTATCAACTCGTGTCTCTGGACGTTGAGAGCTTATACACCCGCATTCCACAAGAGGCAGGAGTTGAAGCAGTAATCGAGGTGCTTCAAGGCACCAAAAAAAGCGAGGTGTTTATTAACTTCATTAAAGAAGCTCTTATTTGCATCCTCAGTAATAATACTTTCAGATTTGGTAAGGCCTGGTATAGACAGAAATTTGGCCATGGGGACCTCGGTGGCTTGTACTTTGGCCAATTTGTATCTAGCACGTCTGGAGGATAAGTTTGTTTACAATGTTGGCAATCCATATCTACCCCTTATACGCCTTTACCTCCGTTTTATCAATGACGTATTCATTGTTTGGGCTGGCAATGCCGAACAGTTTTCGAACTTTGTCAAATACCTGAACGACTGCAATAATATGCATATGAGATTTACCTATGTTTTTGGTGGTTCCCATTTGGAATTTTTGGATGTGTCGCTATCAGTGGTGGGGGGTGAGTTGGTGGCAATGGGGTATCGCCCACTGCGACTAACTCACTGTTACACCACTTTAGCTACCACCCAAAATATGTAAAAAAAGCTGTCCCTTACTGTCAGTTTATTAGATTGAGACGTATAAATTCAACAAAAGAGGGCTACATTGAACAAGCCACAGACTTGAGGAATAGATTCCTGGCCCGGGGTTACCCAAGGGAAATGCTTGAGGAAGCTATGATAAAAGCCTTAAATATCCCCAGGTCAAACATACTCAGAGGAGAGAGTGGGAAAAAAAAGTAGAGAAAAAGACAAAGAAAAAAATCTAAGTAATTGTGTGTTCTCCTTTAAACACAGCCCCATGTCGGATAAGATCAAGCAAATTATAAAAGACAATTGGGAATTGGTATTGAGAGATGAGTCCCTTAAAGGGTCGTTTGTCGACCACCCCCTTGTAACTTTTAGAAGGACATGCACACTGCGCAATAAACTGGTACACAGCAGGTTTAAAGAAAGGGAGAAACGAACCTGGATTCATGAGTTCGTCCCAAAAGGCAACCGAAAATGCAGTAATTGCTCCTACTGTGCCCAGAATAGCCAGTGTGCAATGCTAAAAATAGGAGGAGTGGAGCATAAAGTGAAGGATTTTATTACATGCAAAAGCCGCTATGTGGTGTATTTGATAGATTGTAATTGTGGCCGTTATTATATAGGCAAGACCATCCGCCCACTGGTAGATAGATTTAGGGAACATGTGAATTCAGTGAAATCTGGCAAAGGTTCTCCCCGTTTGATTGAACATGTACAATCTGTACATAACGGGGATTCCAGAGTCCTGAGATTTAGTGGTTTAGAAATAGTACCCTACCTACTACAAGGGGACGATAGGCATTGTACCTTATTAAGAAGAGAGGCCAAATGGATATTAAAGACAGAGGCTATGGGTCCACTTGGACTTAATGATAAAAACGATATGAGTGTATTTCTGTAGCTTTCTAATAGGTTTTAGATGTTTATAGCTGATGTGCTTAATCTATTTATGTATCCCCATTGTTTTTAGCGCATATCGCTATTTGTGTCTATAGCGCATGCGCGGGGGTGAGATGCACGTCATATAGCACGAGACGTGCTGACGTCCCTGGCAGCCTGAGGAAGCGCGGGATCGCGCAAAACGGTCGTCGCTGCTGGTGTGCTGTGAGGTGCATGCCACCCCCTTCTCCCTGACATACCGCTGTATATGTTGGATTTCATCCAGGAAATAAAGTATTGAAGAGTCGGTGAGTTACCGCTTGCATCTTCTTTTCTCTCTTGGATTCCCGTTCTACAGAGATCACCTTGACGATTTGGTGGACGGGCCCAGATAATTTTGTACAAAATATATTTGTCAAGAATCTCTAATTTACTAAACAAGCATAGCATTAGCTCCAGAATACCTCATATGTCTATGGCATTTTGTGCTTTATCTGGTTGGCAGTGTGCCGTTGCATTGTATGTATTTTCCTTTCCTTGTGCATTTAGCCATAGCAACGTGCACCTGCGCACTGGGATGTGCTGACTGAAATTCCCCCTTTTTTTCTTTGTAATAGGTCATACCGCTGTAATTCCGATTATTGGGGTCTTATTAGCCCTTGTGCGCCGCAGTTACATTTAGTAAATTCTTTTTTTTTGTGTTTACTAGTGGTGGAAAAAATAAAGGGCTTATTAGCCGTTGTGTGGTAAACTGGGAAAATTACAGCTATTTGTAGCGTGTATTAGTGGCAAAAAATAAGTTTTGTTTGGCGTATAGTGCCGCAGTTACATTTAGTAAAGCTTTTTTTGTTTTTTATTAGTGTTGGAAAAAATAAAGGGCTTATTAGCCGTTATGTGGTAAAGTGGGGAAATTACAGCCCCTTGTACCATGTATTAGTGGCAAAAAAAAGTTTTATTCGGCGTATAGCGCCGCAGTCAAATTTAGTAAAGCCTTTTTTCTTTTATTAGTGGTGGAAAAAAATGATGGGCTTGTTAGCCGTTGTGTGGTGAAGTGGGAAAATTACAGCCCTTTGTAGTGTGTTTTAATTTACTTTTTATTTATTTATTCTATCTAACAGTACAGTATGTCAGACAGAGAAGTGACAGGCCCTGCACAGGGGAGTGGCAGACGCCTAAATGTTTCTGGCACAGGTCACAGTAGAATAAGTGGGTGTGGCAGTAGGGGTCACTTTGAGAGGCCTGAGCTCCCGGTGTCATCTAGCTTCCGTGTCTTGACCACCATCCAGCGGTTCTTGAATGGTTCACTCGGTCTCCAACTTCGTCCTAAATGACATCAGACACCCCCAGCCAAGTGTCGGTGGGTTCTTTAAACACAACCCTTAGTTGGCATGTCCCGGGAGCAGGCCCTGTGCCCTCACCTGTCCTCAACCTGCCTCTGTCATGTTCTGTTTCCTCATCCAGAGAAGTACTGTATGCTGTGGGCTCAGCTCCACAATACAGCGAGGACGAGCTACTAGAGTACAGTCAGCAGCTACTGGCCAGCCAAGCTGTGAAGGAGACATCCACAGCTTCCTCCATTAGGCGGACAAGTAATGATGAGGAGAGTGGCGTGGGTGCTGGTGTTGTGAGCGGTCAGGCTCCTGAACCAGAGACCGTTGAGGAGGACATCAGTGACGTACAGACAGTACTTGATGATGTAGCCGATCGCACTTGGGAGCCGGGTGAATTAGGGGCTTCATCATCATCAGGAGAAGAGGTTGGCAGCTTGCCTGTGAGGCAGCAGCGGAGCCAGCAAGTTGGTAGCGTGGCCGGGAGTCAGCAGGGTGGCAGCAGTAGGAGGTCGGGAGCCAAATGTGCCCTGGGTAGACCATCCGCTTCACAGGAGCCTACCGGGCCGGAAAGTAGTGGTGCAGGGGTTTATAGAGGCAGCAGCGGCCAGTCAGTGCGGAGTGTTGGGGGTAAAATCACCTACTCGGTGGTGTGGCGGGTTTTTGTTAAGCCGCAGGGTGAGGTGAACATGGCCATTTGTACAATTTGTGGGCAGAAGGTGAAGCTTGGCCAGGGTGCCAATGTTGGCACCGTGGCCCTGCGTCAACATATTTAGGGTCACCATAAAGTGGCCTGGGAGAACCGTGGCTCCAATGTGGTGGTCCAGCCTGCCGCAGCAGCCGCTGCATCACCCAGTGGAACGCACCCAAGCAGTCAAGGCTCCACCACCTCAGCCGAAGAGAGCTGTCTGTCCTTCACATCATCTGATGCTCCTGCTCCTCCTCCTACTCCTTGTCAGTCATTCCGTCAGCAATCGATCAGCGAATTGATTGCCAGGAGACAGCAGTATGCGTGTACACATCCAATGGTGCAGAAGCTGAACGTGCTCCTGGCTAAGTTGGTTGTGCTGCAGAAAACCTTTCTCTCAACCTTTCAGAGAACTAATGGCTTGTGCCGAGCCAAGGTGGAGAGTTCCAAGCCGTCATTTCTTTGCGAAACAGGCAGTACCAGCCCTGCACAAATATGTAGAACAGAAGAGGAGGCAGAGGACCCAGACACTTCGTGCCAGTATGCAGTGGAGATGGAGGCAGGGAGTCTCTCTGAATCACTTGCGCAAATGGCCCAATGCATGCTCGCTTGCTTGCATAGTGACAGCTGGATTGTCACCATTCGGCAGAGGGATGCCTACATAATAGGCCCTCGCTAACGGTCAAAAATGGAGGACAAACTGAACTTCTATAGAGACATCCTATGTAGTCAGTTGGCCACTGCCTACCAGTCCATAGTCCATCCTCTCGCAGGTCTGACCGGGGGGCCCTCTGAGCTCACATTCCACTGCCATGGCTGCTGGGGGGAGAGGTGTGGCAGGAGCAGTACCAGCTCCATCAGCAGCAGCTTGAGTCTAGAGACAAGGAGAACTCACCTGTTCACCCAAGATGTGGAGAGACCGACCTTTGTCAAGATGAATCAGGCATGGATCAGCCAAGATTTCCACCCACCAATGCCTGATGCATCAGATTAGATCATCCATGCTGCCTCACCCAAACTTTGACAAAAGACCGGTTTCTTCTGGCTACAATACCTACCTCAGCCACTATTCTGATACTGCCACCCACCTGATGCCACACATCCGATGCCAAGTGCTCCTTCTTAAACCCACCATCATCAACAGGTACTTTTATTGCCACCCTCCTCCCCACACTGTCGTTGTACCACTATGTGGTCTACTGATGCTACCGTTGCTGCCACTGTCACCTAAACACTGTTGTTGTGCCACTCTGTGGTGTATTGATGCTGCTGCTGCCTCCACACTGACATCGAGCCACTCTGTGGTCTGCTGCTGCTGCCACCTCCACACTGTCGTCAAGCCATTCTGTAGTCTTCTGATGCTGCTGCTGCCTCCACACTGTCGTCTCAATCTATGGTCTCCGGCTGCTGCTGCTGGTGCTGCCTCTATACTGTCATCGTGCCACTATGTAGTCTCCTGATGCTGCTGCCACCTCCACATTATGTCACTTTGCCACTATGTCAGACCTTCAAGTCACAGGCAGGTCAAAGTTGACAAAAATTGACACTTTCTCTACTTCAATTCCTCGAGCGCAGACATTAGTGGTGATAGGAACTTTTCCTTTGCAATCTCTGTCATTGTGCCACTCTGTGGTCTCCTGATGCTAATGTTGCTGCCGGGGCCACCTCTACACTGTCTTCGTGCCACTCCGTAGTCTCCTGATGCCGCTGCTGCCCCCACACTGTCGCCATGCCGCTCTGTAGTCTCCTGATGCTGATGCTGCCTCCACACTGTTGTTGTGCCACTCTGTAGTCTCCTGATGCTGCTGCTGCCCCCACACTGTAGTCCTGCCACTCTGTGGTCTCGTTCTGCTACTGGTGCTGCCACTGCTACCTCCACACTGTTGTCGTGTCACTCTGTGGTCTTCTGATGATGCTGCTGCCTCCACACTGTCGTCGTGCCACTCCGTAGTCTCCTGATGTTACTGCTGCTGCCACAGTCACCTCCACACTGTCGTCATGCCACTCTGTAGTCTCCTGATGCTACTGCTGCTGCCACCTCCACACTGTCATCATGTCACTCTATGGTCTCCTGATGCTACTGCTGCCTACACACTGTCATCATGACACTCTGTGGTCTCCTGATGCTGCTGCCACCACACTGTCATCGTGCCACTCTTTAGTCTCCTGATGCTGCTGCCTCCACACTGTCGTCTTGCCACTCTGTAGTCTCCTGATGCAGCTGCTGCCTCCACACTGTCGTCGTGCCACTCTGTCAGACCTTCTACAGTCACAGGCAGGTCAAGGTTGACAACAATCGACACTTGCTCTACTTCAATTCCTCGAGCACAGACATTAGTGGTGATAGGAACTTTCCCCATGCCATCGCTGTCATTGTGCTATTCTGTGGCCTCTTGATGCTGCTACTGCCGCCACTTCCACACTCTTTCATTGTCCTATCTTGTGGCCTCCTGATGATGCTGCTGCCACCACTTCCACACTCTGTCATTGTGCCACTCTGTGACCTCCTGATGCTGCTAATGCCGCCACTTCCACACAGTCATTGTGCCACTCTGTGGCCTCCTCCTGCTGCTGCTGCCACCTCCAGAGTCTGTCTGTCATTTGGCCACTCTGTGGTCTCCTCATGTTGCTTCCACCTCACCACTATGTCATTGAGCCACTCTGGGGAGTTCTCATGTTGCTCCCACCCTCCCCACTCCATGACTGTGCCACTATTTTGCTTTTTCGGCCTGGCTGACATCATCATTCATTTGACCCTTCTTCTGATGTGTCAGAAGAAAGTGAAAATAACACACACAACGGATGCTGTCTATGCAGCAGCTGTAAGGCCAGCATGACATCTTCCCATCTCAATTGCCTCTGATTTGGTAGCCAAAAGCAGAAGTGGGTACAAAACACAGAAGACATGCAAGTATTCCATTCATGTGTCACCTCTGTTTTGTATCAACTCCTGCTTATTTTTGGCATTAGCAATACTAATGGATTACTGACCAAATGCTGACCGAGTGAAGGCGGATGCTCCACAGACAGGATACGGTTTTTGGGGGTTATTGTTCTGACGGATCAGAGGAAACGGCAAAATAATCAGTGACGGTGACACAAACTTACTGCTGACACCCACTTCACTCTGTTGGGGGGCTCTACTTGTAGAACAAGTTCTGTAGAAATCTATGTGGAATCAGTGAATTTGTATAAAAGGAGTGCGCCCTTTCACGCTATAGTAGGACCTTGGGCCTCTGCACGGTTCTTTATACCTGGCGTTAACATTGACCTGTAAGGCTGAGTTTACACTTGAGTTATTTGGTCAGTTTTGGCCCCATAACTGTGTTCTAAGAGCAACTCCTGTCATCTGTATGTCATACCGACTCACAGTATTGTTTCACTACCACAGCAGACTCTATATGCAAGTTACTGCAAGGCACAGTGTTCTACACCACTATACAGGCTCTCTGCAGACAGGAAGTAGCTGGTTTTAATGTGTTTCACCACGAATTAATTCGGATCGAATCGTTTCGGAAAATTCGGCGAACTGTCCAAATCGAATTTTTTAAAAATTTGCTCATCTCTACTCAACATACAACATTCAGATTTTACGGCAAAATATTCTCAGCCAAAAAAAACTTCCACTATGTGTATTATAAGGCTACTTTCACACTAGCGGCAGGGATCCATGTACTAGCGACAGCACGGACCCAGCAGGCTGTTCACCCGCCGGAACAGCCTGCTGGGTCCGTGCTGTCGCTAGTACATGTGTGCAGTTGGAACTATGCTTCGTCCCCATTCACTATAATGGGGGCGGGCCGGAGTTATGACTGCAGTAGGCAAACATGCTGAGAGGCGGCCAGACTTATATTACGACATGTCAGTGATAGGCTTACACTTGTAAAAAGTACACACATATACATACATACATATAGACTATACGCACACATATATAATATATACACACATCCAGTATACAGTATATGCATGTAAGGCGCGTGCATCGACGTCGTGCACGCAGTCGCTTGCCCTCCCGGGCTGCGGGTGTTGGTGAAGGGGTACAGGCGAATCTCAGTGCGGTATCCTTGCGCTCACAGTCTTACTACAGGGAACAAGGTCCGGCACAGGAAGTGGTCATGCGCCAGGTCCTTGAGACCCCTGGTGATGTCACTTCCGCCAGACGTTCACAGGAAGTGGTCATGCGCCAGGTCCTTGAGACCCCTGGTGATGTCACTTCCGCCAGACGTTCACAGGAAGTATGTCAGGCACCACGCCCTGCCAATTAGCTCACTGCTATTTAAACCCTCAGCTTCTGCTGGGCAGGGCCGGTGCCTTGTTGTTCATGTGCGACTGCTATACGGTCTGGTCCCCTTGCTACTGACACTGTATGGTGTATTGTATGTTTGAGTGCCTTCTTGCACTGGTGCGTGGGCTCCCGTACCTGCTTCACTGTCTCAGTCTTTTCGTGTAGTGTGAATTACTCTGAGTGTTTGTAGGCCACGCTTGTGGCCGTGCCATAGCTCCCTCCTGGAGCACGGGTACACGGTGGGCCATCTGGAGGTCTGTGTAGCCAAAGCTCTGGCTCCATTCTCAAGCACTGTTGCGCGGTACGTGTTGGTGTAAGCTGTTACCTTACTATTGGGTATCTTGTCTCCTGTATTATTTCGCCCTTTGGGAGCGGTCGTTATTGTCCGGCTGCCCAGAGCTTGGGTCCAGTGATCCCCAGTGACTCTGCCAAGTGGCAGAGTCAATTATTTATTTTATTTGTGCCTCAGTGGCCTAACAGTAGGCACCAGCCAGGGATCCGCTGGCGCAGTGTCAAACCCGATTACTCCATCTATGCAGGCGTATGTAAAACTGTGGGACCAGCGCATGCAGGAGATGGAGCAACAAGCTGCCGCCTTTTCGGGGCATAATGCAGATTTCTTGCAGGCTTTGGAGCAGCACGCCACAACCGCGGTTAATACTGCTGCTGCCCCTGTTGATGCCCGGGTTTCTGCTTCAAACCACCGACCGCCTAAATTACCCCTAAATTTAGTGGAAAACAGGAGGAGTGTAGAGGTTTCCTGAGCCAATGCCAAATCCAATTCCAGTTAAACCCGGAGAGCTTCTTGGACAACCAGACCAAGGTGGCATTCATTATCTCTCTAATATCCGGGCAGGCGCTGGCTTGGGCGACTCCATTATGGGAAAGAGTAGATCCTTGCGTCACCTCCTTACCCCACTTCCTCTCTTGTTTCAGGGAGGTGTTTCAGGGTCCAGACCCGCAGGTTATTGCCGGTTCCAGTTTACTGGAATTACGCCAAGGAACGGAGTCGATGGCTCAGTATGCTATCCGATTCCGGACCTTGGCGTCGGAGCTCGAGTGGCCGGATGCTCTGCTACTCACTATCTTCGAGGCAGGTCTAAGCCCTTCCGTTAAAGACGAGTTAGCTGGCAGAGAGAGGCCTAACACTCTCAGTGTTTAATCGACCTAGCTACTAGGATCGATCGTCGTCTGTCTGAATGCCGCCATGAGCAAGCGCAGTTGAGAAGGCGAATTCAACTCGCTCCCGCCTTCTCTCAGTCCGAAACTCCCCGAGGGGAACCAATGGAGGTAGACAGAGTCCGTCCTCGTAGACGTGAAGTGACCTGTCATTTTTGTGGGAGACAGGGCCACTATGCTCCCCAATGTCCTCAAAAGTCGGGAAAAGGGCACACCTAGAGACTGTTGGAGGTACCTCTCTAGGTGGAATCGCACAAACCTCCACAAAATGTACATCGAGGTTAATGGTAGGACCATACCCTCCAGGGCCTTCATTGATTCCGGAGCTTCGGACAATTTTATTTCCCTTAAATTGACCCAGAAACTCGGAATTCCGACCAAATCACTCTCTTCCAGTATAAGTATATCTGTGGTGGATGGTTCCAAATTAGACACTTGTAATACACATGAGACTGTCCCTATAGTGATCCAGGTGGGAGCTTTACATAGGGAGACTATATCGCTCCTGGTCTTACCTCAGTCCATGGATCCCATTCTTCTTGGTCTTCCGTGGCTGAGGTTGCATGCCCCTATACTGGACTGGACTTCTGGCGAGGTCAAAGAGTGGGGTGCATACTGTCTAAATGTTTGACTAGGGTGACTCCTTTGAAGTCCCTGACCATCGCGGCAGATCTTCAGGGGTTACCTCCCCAATATGCTGCATTCGCTGACGTTTTTTGTAAGAAAGGAGCTGACACTTTACCTGAACATTGCTCATATGACTGCTCCATTGAGCTGATTCCGGGGGCTACACCCCCTGTGGTAGAGTGTATCCTCTTTCGTTACCCGAAACTGAGGCCATGTCAGCTTATATCAAGGAGAACCTTGAGAAGGGATTCATCCGAAAATCTAATTCCCCTGCAGGGGCAGGCTTCTTTTTTGTGGTTAAAAAGGTCGGGACTTTACGTTCATGCATAGATTATAGAGGATTGAATGACATCACAGTTAAAAACAGGTACCCTCTTCCACTCATCTCCGAGTTGTTCGATTGCTTTCAAGGTGCTACGGTCTTCACTAAATTGGACCTGCGCAGAGCGTACAATTTGATCCGTATTCGGAAAGGAGATGAGTGGAAGACTGCATTCAACACCAGAGACGGTCATTACGAATATCTGGTAATGCCGTTCGGACTTTGTAATGCTCCGGCAGTATTTCAAGACTTTCTCAACGACATCTTTAGAGATCTCTTAACCACTGCTGTGGTAGTGTATCTGGATGACATTCTTATATTTTCCGCTGATTTGTCTTCTCATAGACGCATAGTAAGGGAGGTATTGCGCCATCTCCGAAGTAACCATCTCTATGCAAAACTTGAGAAATGCGAGTTCGAAAAGACTCAGTTAGCATTCCTCGGATACATTGTATCTGGACAGGGACTCCAGATGGATCCAGACAAGTTCAGATCCATTGTGTCTTGGCCAAAGCCACAGTCATTGAAGGCAGTGCAGAGGTTTCTTGGTTTCGCTAACTATTACAGACGTTTCATACCTCACTTCTCGTCTTTAGCGTCTCCTCTCATGGCCCTGACATGAAAGGGGGCTAACCCCAGTAAATGGACGCCGGAGGTGGAGCGCGCCTTCGCTGCTCTTAAAGAGGTTTTTTTGTCTGCAACGGTGATTCACCGCCCCGATCCCCAGCGTCCCTTCTTCGTAGAGGTAGACGCATCTTCTGTGGGGGCTGGAGCCTTTCTGTACCAGAAAGATGGCAAGGGGACAAAATTGTCTTGCGGGTTCTTTTCTAAGGCTTTCAGTCCAGCAGAGCGAAATTATAGTATTGGGGATTGTGAGCTATTAGCGATTAAACTGGCCCTAGAAGAATGGAGACATCTTCTTGAAGGGGCCATATTCCCAGTCCAGATTTTCACTGATCACAAGAATCTTTTATATCTACAATCAGCACTAAGGCTTAATTCTAGGCAGGCGAGGTGGCCACTCTTCTTTTCCCGTTTCAATTTTGTTCTGCACTTTGTTAACGGGGACAAGAATGTAAGGGCGGACGCTTTGTCCTGCTCTTTCGATGCACACGGAACTAAACCTGAATTACGTGCTATTATCCCACCCGAGAAGTTGTTGTCTCTAAACCCAATTGGCCTGCGTCAGTTGCCTCCTGGCAAGACTTATGTGCCAGCTTCTCGCAGACAGGAGATTCTCTCCTGGGGGCATACTTCTCGGCTGGCTGGGCATCAAGGTCCCAAAAGAACAGTGGAACTCATTTCACGATATTACTGGTGGCCAGGTCTCGGCCGGGATGTGCGTGCATTCACTCAGGGTTGTACCGCATGTGCCCGTAACAAACCTTCCCGTCAGAAACCGTCGGGGTTATTAATGCCTTTGCAAGTCCCAAAGAGTCCTTGGCAGGACATAGCCATGCACTTCTTGACGGGGCTTCCCCGTTCTGAGGGAAATACTGTGATCTGGATAGTGACGGATCTGTTTTCTCATGCTTGCCATTTTTTCACCCTAACTGAGTTGCCCTCCGCTCCTCGTCTGGCGGAACTGTTTTTTCGCCATGTTTTTCGTCTGCATGGTTTGCCTGGACGGATTGTATCGGACAGAGGTCCTCAGTTCGCTGCCAGGTTCTGGAGGGAATTGTGTCATTTGCTGGGAGTTGAAGTAGATCTCTTGTCGGCCTTTCATCCCCAGACTAATGGCTTGGCGGAGAGAGTGAATCAGTCTCTTCAGATCTTCCTGCGTCATTTCGTTTCGGAAAGACATGACAATTGGTCTGAACTATTGGCATGGGCAGAGTTTGCCGCGAATAACTCTGTTTCCAATGCGACAGGTAAAACCCCCTTTTTTATTCAGAATGGGCAACACCCTTGCCTTCCTTTACCCATGGTCATCACAGCGGAAGTGCCCGCCGTAGCGGATTTCGCTTCTCATCTACAAGAGGTATGGCAACAAACTCAGTCATCTTTGGCAGCTGCTAAAGCTAAGATGAAGCAGCAAGCTGACCGTAGATGTTCTAGTGGTCCTGAGTTTGAGCCTGGAGATCTGGTTTGGTTGTCTTCTAGATTCATCCAGCTCCGTGTGGCCTCTTTGAAGTTCGCACCCCGCTACCTCGGTCCTTTTCAGGTTCTGCGTCGAATAAACCCTGTCACTTACCGTATTAAGTTGCCTCGGTCCTGGAGAATCGTGAATACTTTCCATGTGTCACTTCTAAAACCTGTACGGCTTAATTGATTTTCTCCTCCGGTACAAGAGGAGACTGAAGCTGTTGAGGCTGAGTATGGGATGGGATGGGAGATTCTTGACTCTAGAACCATATGAGGTACCACATCCTACTTGGTGGACTGGGTTGGGTTTGGGCCTGAAGAACGTTCTCGGGAGCCAGAAAGTAACCTTAATGCGCCAGATCTTATTGCGGCCTTTTGGAGGAGGAGGGGGGCCCTCAGGGGGGGGTACTGTAAGGCGCGTGCATCGACGTCGTGCACGCGGTCGCTTGCCCTCCCGAGCTGCGGGTGTTGGTGAAGGGGTACGGGCGAATCTCAGTGCGGTATCCTTGCGCCCACAGTCTTACTACAGGGAACAAGGTCCGGCATAGGAAGTGGTCATGCGCCAGGTCCTTGAGACCCCTGGTGATGTCACTTCCGCCAGACGTTCACAGGAAGTATGTCAGGCACCACGCCCTGCCAATTAGCTCACTGCTATTTAAACCCTCAGCTTCTGCTGGGCAGGGCCGGTGCCTTGTTGTTCATGTGCGACTGCTATACGGTCTGGTCCCCTTGCTACTGACGCTGTATGGTGTATTGTATGTTTGAGTGCCTTCTTGCACTGGTGCGTGGGCTCCCGTACCTGCTTCACTGTCTCAGTCTTTTCGTGTAGTGTGAATTACTCTGAGTGTTTGTAGGCCACGCTTGCAGGCCGTGCCGTAGCTCCCTCCTGGAGCACGGGTACAAGGTGGGCGTCGCCCGTCTGGAGGTCTGTGTAGCCAAAGCTCTGGCTCTAGTCTCAAGCGCTGTTGCGCAGTACGTGTTGGTGTGAGCTGTTACCTTACTATTGGGTTCTTGTCTCCTGTATTATTTCGCCCTTCGGGAGCAGTCGTTATTGTCCGGCTGCCCAGAGCTTGGGTCCAGTGATCCACAGTGACTCTGCCAAGTGGTAGAGTCATTTATTTATTTTATTTGTGCCTCAGTGGCCTAACAATGCACACATGTATAGACAGCATACACAAACACACCATCATTCACTATTTTCCACTAGTTACGTCAGGGAGATTCCAATGCACAGAATGTGTGTTAGGTAATGCACTATGCCATCCATTTACATATATCCCAAACATCACTAAAGTAATGACAAGTAGTCATCAGAACTCTTTTATCACATCCCAAAATGAATTAAGACCCCAGACCAGACCCCAAAGAGCATGCAGACACAAACCGCAGAGTAAATATGCACTGCAGACAACAAACTCAGTATAATCACTAAAATAACTACAGACCAGACCCCAGTCCAGAGTTGATATCCCACTCATTTTTTTCTGGACAACTTAACCAAAAATCATGGATGGGCAAAAATTTTTACAGCCAAACAACTTAGCCTATTTTAAAGAACATGACGCCATATCACAGCCTCAACATAATGTCCTTGAGTCACCAAGATCCCAAAATTAAAGAGACTAGTCAGTAGAAAGAGAAACTGGCAGCTCCATGTAAAGTCCAAAGAATTCAGATCCTTTCTTTAAAGCCCTGGTTGCAGAAAAGGCAGATCATGTGGTCTGCACTGTACATATCATGTATTAGCATATGCATAGTGGAAACTGAAAGAAATAAAGCAAGGATAGGATTTTTTTTCTTCCATTGAAAATTACAGAGGGCAGGGAAAAAACAGATGTGGAATGTAAATTTACAAATGGCAACCATGCTCTGCAGTGTCCATATATATACAAAATAAGATACTGAGAATTATATTCAGTATACAGTACAGGAGAAGTGGTACTGTGCAGAGTCCATATTTACAGAAAATGAGCAGAAACTGAGAATTACACCCAGTATACAGGACAGGAGAAGTGGTACTGTGCAGTGTCCATATATACAGAATAAGAACACATAATGAGAATTACACCCAGTATACAGGACAGAAGAAGTTGTACTGTGCAATGTCAATATATACAGAATAAGAGCAGAAACTGAGAATTACACCCAGTATACAGAACAGGAGAAGTAGTACTGTGCAGTGTCCATATATACAGAATAAGAGCAGATACTCAGAATTATACAGTGTACAGGGCAGGAGAAGTGGTACTGTGCAGTATCCATATAAACAGAATAAGATACTGAGAATTACACCCAGTATACAGGGCAGGAGAAGTGGTACTGTGCATTATCCATATATACAGAGTAAGAACACAATGAGAATTAAATCCAGTATACAGGACAAGAGAAGTGGTACTTTGCAGTGTTTAAATATACAGAATAAGAGCAGATACTCAGAATTATACCCAGCATTGGCATACCGCCCATATAGGCAGACCACGCCACTGCTATGGGGCTCGCGGCACAGGGGAGCCCGGAGCGCACAGGAGGCCCCGCCCCCTACTCTGCATCATTAAGATGCGTCCCGTCCCTGCGCTCCGGGCCTCTCCTGGCCCGCTCACCGCTGCAACTTTTAGGCCCCCCCTAACGTACTGAAAGCGCTCCTGTGCACTCCCAGCTGGCCCCGCCTCCTCCCTCATGCTGCGCTGCTGGTCCTGGACAGGGAAGGACCTGTGCAGCGCGGCAAGAGGGGAAATAAGAAGACCAAGGCCCAGCCCCCTCCAGAGTGGCGTCAGGCCAAGGGACAAGTAACTGTAAGTTTTTATGTGTGTGTTATGTATGTGTGTATGTATGTGTGTAGGTATATGCATACACTGTACATACTGTATATTGTACAGCGTGGCGCAGGGGTTATATTGTCTGGCATGGTGTAGCCACCATGCATTTGTTGTACAGTATATATTATAATCCCTGTACCATGCTATACAATGTACAGTATAATCCATACACCATACTGTATAATATACAGTATAATCCATACACCATACTGTATAATACACAGTATAATCCGTACTCCATGCTGTATAATATACAGTATAATCCGTACACCATGCTGTATAATATACAGTATAATCCGTACTCCATGCTGTATAATATACAGTATAATCCGTACACCATGCTGTATAGTATACAGTATAATCCGTACACCATGCTGTATAGTATACAGTATAATCCGTACACCATGCTGTATAGTATACAGTATAATCCGTACACCATGCTGTATAATATACAGTATAATCCGTACACCATGCTGTATAATATACAGTATAATCCGTACACCATGCTGTATAATATACAGTATAATCCATCCTTGTGGCTGCCCCCATTCAGTTAACGTCTCCTTAATTTAAAAAAATAAATCAGGCGGAGTTTATAGGTGACGTCATTGATCTTCTTCAGCACCTCGAATGTTCCCAGGAATCGAGGTGCCAACTTGTAAATTGGAACCCTTAGCCGAATATTTTTTGAAGACAGCCAGACTTTATCACCTATGGAAAACTGTGGAGGCTTCTTGCGCCTCCGATCCGCATAATTCTTCATACGAGTCACTGCCTTGGAGATGCAGTCCTTGGCTTGGCGCCATATAGAGATGAGCGAGCACTAAAATGCTCGGGTGCTCGTTATTCGAGTCGAACTTTTCCCCATGCTCAGGTGCTCGTTTCGAGTAACGAACCCCATTGAAGTCAATGGGAGACTCAAGCATTTTTTGCAGGGGACCGGGGCTCTGCCTAGGGAAGGCTGGGTGAAAACTTGGAAACCTCAGAAAATGATAAAAACACCACGAAAATGGACAGGAAACAGCCGGGCAGCATGTAGGGATGCCTCTGAGGCTCCCTAATTGCACCATTTTTTCTAAATCTGGCCAATAGTCTGGGGATGACCCCAAGGCAATTTTCAGGGACACGGTAATGGTGACCCACTTAAAAATGCTGCCTGACAACCTGGCGGTGAACCCCTGATTGTCTGTCTTTCAATAAGATTGCAGTGTAAAGCATGGTGGTGAGCCTCAGTAATACGATTGCAGTGTAAAGCATGGTGGTGAGCCTCAGTATGACTTTTTAGATGGAGATTGCATGTGGTCAC
>ONZH01006119.1:0-160982 GCA_900303285.1 Rhinella marina | reverse complement strand
AAAAAATCTACTGCTTTAGAAATTACAGGAAGAGATTCTAAGATTTTCTCCCTCGGGGTTTTGTCCCTGATCTGCTCCTCCAACTGCTTCAACCATAAGATTAAGGCCCTAGAGGTACAAGTAGCAGCTATCGATGGTTTAAAAGCTGCCCCTACTGATTCCCAGGTTTTTTTCAGACAGCTGTCCGCTTTCCTATCCATGGCATCTTTAAGTTGCCCCAGGTCATCAAATGGAAGTGAGGATTTCCGGGATACTTTGGCAATAGGGACATCTATTCTTGGGGCTTTGTCCCACTGCGCACAATCATCCTCTGCAAAAGGATATTTTCTCTTGACCGCCCCCGGGATAAAGCTTCTTTTCTCTGGATGACGCCACTCTCTTTCAATCATGGATGCAACATTTTTATGTACAAAAAAGGAGCATCTTTTCTTAGATTCAAGGCCCTCAAACATAACGTCCTGAACTGAACGGACCTCCCTGGTTTCCTCTATACTCATAGTTGCCCTTACAGCTTTAATAAGCTGATCCACATCCTGTAAGGGAAAAAAGGGTCTTCCCCCTCCATCTTCATCCGAGGAAGAGCCTGTATCCACTTCACCGCTCTCTACTTCTATTTCTGAGCACGAATCATTAGAATCCAGAGAAACCAGCGCACTTCTCTCCGTATGCCTAGATCTATGCGGACGAGGCTCCTTATGTGACGCAAGGGTAGAATGCACTTCATCTCTAATCATTTTCTTCATGCATCTCATCATGGATGGTGACTCCTCTGCAATAGTGTTTTCAATACAACGCTTACAAAGGGCTTTAACATAAGATGAATCCAATTTCGTTTTACAGATCCCACACTCCTTATGACGTGACTTTGACGTTGCTTTTTTAGGCTTATCCTGATAAGATAATCAATATAAGGCAGACATAAGCATTCCCTTATGAAAAACTTACATAGCAGAAGCAACACCCATACCCATATCCTACCACAGGCATCGGGGTAACAGGATCCTTGGGGGCTTCATTTGGGCTCTCCATCCCTGGTGCCCCCTTTTCCCTGGAACCGGAAGAACCCAGCAAGGATCTCAGGGGGAGTCTGGGCTGTATTTCTATCTGAAGCAGGCTGGAGGACTTCCCTGTAGCGCTGTGACCATGCAGCGCTTTCATTCAGCTGACTTCCACGCCGGGGATTTGAATTCGGCGCCTTTTTTTTTTTCCAGCCGATCACGTGCCGACGTAATGACGTCATCCCGGCGCGTCCCGCCTCCTCCTTCCCCCGGAAGGAGGAAGCTGCCGGCGCCCGGCGTTCTTCAGCCACCTGCCTTCCCACAGGAAGGGACGCAGCCATCCAGTCACCGCCGCGGCCCCCCGGACCATCCGGTGCCCTGCTAATTTTAGGTACGTGGAGCGGGGACATCACCCGGCGCGTACCTCAGCCCAGAAGCTCCGATCCTAGGGAGAAACTACTCCCCGTAAAAAATAACAAACAGTACCCGTAGGTTGTCCTTCTAGGACAGGAAACCACACTGAAGGGGAGAGGCTCCTTGGAAGATTTATACCTGTGGGTTTCCTGTCCTGGGAGGCGGATCCTCTCCGGGTGCTGTCATTGGACGAAGGGATAAATCAATGGCTCCCTCAAACCAATCCATCAAAATCTGTTCTGCAAAATCCATATGGCGCTCCTTCTGTTTTGAGTCCTGCCATGCGCCCCCACATCAGTTTACCACCACATATGGCGTGTTGCCGTATTCAGGAGAAAATGGGTAACAAATTATGGGGTGCTTTTCTCCTGTTACCTCTTGTGAAAATGAAAAATTTGGGGCTAAAGCAACATTTTATTGGAAGAAATGAAACTTTTCATTTTCATAGCCAAGTGTTTCCAAATTCCGTAAAACGCTTAGGGGGCAAAGTGGCCAGTACCCCCCTTAATATATTCTTTGAAGGGTGTAGTTTCCAAAATGGAGTCACTTTTTGAGGGTTTCCACTGTAGGGGTACGCCAGGGTCTCTCAATTACAAAATGGTGCCTAAAAACTATTCTAGCAAAATCTGCCTCCAAAATCCGTATGGCGCTCCTTTCCTTCTGACCACTGCCACAAACCCATAGAGATGTTTACCACCACATATGGGGTATTTCTGTAAACTGCAGAATCAGAGCAATGTATATTGAGGTTTAGTTTGCTGTTAACCCTTGCTGTGTTGCAAGAAAAAAATTATTAGCATGAATAATCTACCAAAAAAGTGAAATTTTGAAATTTCAGCTCCATTTTCCTTTAATTCTTGTGGAACACCTCAAGGGTTAACAAAGTTTGTAACAGCAGTTTTTTTTATAACTTGAGGGGTGTAGTTTCTAAAATGGGGTCATTTATGGGGGGTTTCATTATGTAAGCCCCTCAAAATCACTTTATATCTGAATTGGTGCTTAAAAAAATGGTTTTGGAAAATTTGGTGAAAATTTTAAAAATGGCTTCTAAACTTCTAAGCCTTCTAACGTCCTAAAAAAGTAAAATGACATTTACAAAATGATGCCAACATAAAGTAGACATATGGGGAATGTAGAATAATAACTATTTTTGGAGGTATTACTGTGTATTTTGAAAGTAGAGAAATTGAAATTTGGAAATTTGCAAATTTTTCCAAATTTTTGGTAAATTTGGGATTTTTTCATAAATAAGGGTGAAATATATCGACTCAAATTTATGACTGTCATGAAGTACAATGTGTCACAAGAAAACAATCTCAGAATGGCCTGGATAAGTAAAAGCGTTCCAAAGTTATTACCACATAAAGTGACACATGTCAGATTTGCAAAAAAACAGGTGAAAACAGGCCCGGGGTTGAAGGGGTTAAAAGGGTTTCCCAGTAAAAATATATTTTTTGACAAGTTCCTGTAGCATAGTCCCCAAAACAGAAGATTCATACTTTCCTGCTCCATGCCACTCTTGCTCCATTTCGAATATGCAATACATTACGTTGCATATTATTATTAATTGAAATACAAGGCATAAGCGATCTGAAGAGCTTACAGTAAAAAAAAAAGTTTTTTAAAAATTTAAAAATATGGTAAACTGAAATCTTTAGAGTACGGCCACAAAGAGTGGCTGTGCCGTGGTTGGGATGCGCTCAGCCTAGTACCGCGTGGCCGTACAAGCCTCAGCAGCATTCTATTAATTAGTACTGCATTTTTTAAATTTGGTCTACAGGTCTATTGATGACCTATCTACAAGATAGCTGTTGGACCCCAGCCGATCTATCCTTAGGCTTCATTCACACGTCTGTATTTTGTTTCCTTGTCCGTTCCGGTTTTTTTTTGCGGCCCGTATGCGGAACCATTCATTTGAATGGGTCCGCAAAAAAAACGGAAGGTACTCCGTATACATTCCGTTTCTGTATGTTCGTATTTCCGTTCCACAAAAAAGATAGAACATGTCCTATTCTTGTCTGTTTTGCTGACAAGGATAGGCATTGTTACAATGGATCCTCCAAAAAAAACGGAAACACTGATGGCATATTTTTAAAAGCATCCTAATATCTAATTGTGAGAGGTACATACCGTATAGGAATAAAATGATAAGAAACAAGAAAAAAACAATGTGGATAAATAGAACTGTAAAGAAAGCAATAAATGACAAAGCATTTACATCACTAAAACAGGAGGTGAGCGAGGAAGCATTGAAAAACTATAAGGAAAAAAATTTGTAAAAGACAAATAAAAGCAGCTAAACTAGAGACTGAAAGACTAATTGCTAAAGAGAGTAAAACTAACCCTAAAATGTTCTTCAATTATATAAATACTAAAAAGTATAAATCTGAAGGTGTCGGCCCCTTACAGAGTAATAAAGGGGGAGTAGCAGATAGCAATGAGGAGAAAGCAAAACTTTTAAATATTTTTTTCTCCACTGTATTCACTGAGGAAAATAAACTGTCAGATGAAATGCAGAATATAAAAGTGAATTCCCCTTTAAAAGTGTCCTGTCTGACCCAGGAAAAAGTACTGGGGCGTCTTAAAAAGATTAAAATAGACAAATCGCCAGGACCAGATGGCGTACACCCCCGTATCCTAAGAGAATTAAGTAATGTCATTGCCAGACCCTTATACTTGATATTTAAGGACTCCATACTGACAGGGAGTGTTCCACAGGATTGGCGCATAGCAAATGTGGTGCCAATATTCAAAAAGGGTCCAAAAACAGAGCCCGGGAACTATAGGCCGGTAAGTTTAAAGGGTTTCTGTCATCAGGATTTACCATAGTAAACCGAGTGTCATTTGCAATGTGCAAATGACACCTGATGACAGATATGTATTTTTTATACTGCTCAGTAAAGTAGTTTTTGTGAAAATTCCGTTTTTATAATATGTAAATTACCTCCCCTATTGGCCTTGGCAGCAGCTGTCTGACACTGGTTTCTGCAGCTTAGTTTGTTGTTCACTGATAAGATAATGGGTTGCATCAAAAGGGGCTTAGATGCTCGTGATGAGAACATAGTCCTGCCACTTTACAAATCACTAGTCAGACCACACATGGAGTACTGTGTACAGTTCTGGGCTCCTGTGAACAAGGCAGACATAGCAGAGCTGGAGAGGGTTCAGAGGAGGGCAACTAAAGTCATAACTGGAATGGGTGGACTACAGTACCCAGAAAGATTATCAAAATTAGGGTTATTCACTTTAGAAAAGACGACCTGAGGGGAGATCTAATAACTATGTATAAATATATCAGGGGTCAGTACAGAGATCTCTCCCATGATCTCTTTATCCCAAGGACAGTGACCATGACGAGGGGACATCCTCTGCGCCTGGAGGAAAGAAGGTTTGTTCACAAAAATAGAAGAGGATTTTTTACGGTAAGAGCAGTGAGACTATGGAACTCTCTGCCTGATGAGGTGGTGATGGTAAGTTCACTAAAAGAGTTCAAGAGGGGCCTGGATGTATTTCTGGAGGGTAATAATATTACAGGTTATAGTTACTAGATATGGGTTGTTGTTGATCCAGGGAGTAATTCTGATTGCCTGATTGGAGTCGGGAAGGAATTTTTTTCTCCTAAAGTGAGGAAAATTCTACCGCACAGGGGTTTTTTGCCTTCCTCTGGATCAACTTGTAGGAAAACAGGTCGAACGGGATGGACAGATGTCTTTTTTTCGGCCTTATAAACTATGTTACTATGTTACTGATGACATACGGAACGTCATCCGTATATTGCGGATCCGCAAAAACGGAACGGAAAACACATACGGATGTGTGAATGAAGTCTTAGGCTCCATTCACACGACCATATGTTCATTTCTGTATCTTATCCGCATTTTTGCGGATAAGATGCGGAACCATACAAACCCATTCATTTTTCCATAGGAGAAAAAAAAAAATGCGGAATGCACACCCTGTGCATTCCGCATCCGTATATTATGGAAGTTCTCCCGCAAACAAAATGAAACATGTCCTATACTTGGCCACAAAACACGTCCGTAGCCACATTAAGTCAATGGGTCCGCAAAAATGCGGAACACTACGGAAGACATTCCGTATGTCTTCCGTTCCGTTTTTATACAGACACTGAATACATACGGTCGTGTGAATGGGGCCTTAGGATAGGTCATCAATATTAATAAATATTAATTCCTGGATAATCCCTTGGCAGCACGATAACCTTCAAAGTTTAGGTTTAGTGGAATAGCGTTCGGTCTGGGAGGGCTATTCCCAAACCGAAATGTGAGATAGTTTGTAAAATTTAATATATTTGGCGCAAATTATGGCAATACAGATTCCTGCAAATTTGACTATAAAATTCCCCTCATGATAAGTTTCTCTAGTTGCATCACAAGGGATGTCCCAGAAAGAAAAGCGTCGTCTGTCCAGAACACTTTCTAGTAAAGTTATTTTCCCTATATCAATTCACTATCCTTCACTTGATGTAAAGACTGCACCAGAACTCTGGTCAGATGTGTTCTCAGCAACCTGCAGAATGCTCCTCAGAATAAGAATAGACCATATAACAAGATGTAGCTTATGAGCAAACCTATGGTTTTATTGCATGACACACTAACTATCTACGTCAAATTGAAGAATTTTTAAATGAGAAAAATTATTTATTGTGCTTGACAATTAATTTGGCCTCTAAAGAGTGGTCGTCCTGATCACGTTTCTCTAAATATACAGCAGGTCCAACATTGGTGAATAATTCAGTAGTCAGATGTAATGCAGTCCAGCAAAGTTTAGAAACACATTCAGTGCTTCTCCGCTTGTTCCCCTATGCAGTTATTGCCAGCTGACCACAGTAATGGATCTTCTTTCCATCTTAAAAGGCGCAACTTCTTATAGGCCAAGAATTCTTTCATTCTTGTAAACAATTTTTCCTTTTATAGCAACATATTCAATTAATTCTTGGTGTCCTCCAAACTGGTAAATCACATGTTCCCATCTAAAATGATAAAACAAAGTTACATTTGTATTAGGATGGACTGTCTCCAATTTGCAAAAATCTGAAATCACTAAGATTTAAAAATTGATTTAACAACTGGACTGGCATATGTTTTGTTAAAGAAGTTGTCACAGCTAGGAGATAACAAGCCCAATGATCCTAACCTGTCCCCATTAAAACACACAACTTGTCCGTGCCCACGTTCCCAGTTGCTTCCAGTCCCTGCAGCACTAGGAAATAGCTTGTTCCCATGACCACTGCAGCCAGTCTCATCAAGCCTCAGAGGTCACATCTGTTTGAATGACATGACATAGCTGTTCAAGCAGATGTGACTGCTACTTCCTGTGATTGTTTGCAGCAGTCACAAGATCAAGCTACTTCCTGGTCCTTTGAGTACTGGCAGGACCACATGGACAGGTGAGTCTTTTTTTATTTTTATTATTGTTAATTTAAATAGGGTACAGGTTAGGAGCATTGAGGTTGTCGGCATTTAGATCAGACAACCCCTTTAGGGATGCATTAGCGTAATGTAAATTCAAAAGACTTAAAGGGGTTCTCCAGGAATTAAGAAAATGAATATACTTAAATATTACTTTATAATAAATATATTCTTAAATACCTTTCATTATTTATAATGGCTCACTTTGTCTGGGGAGCAATCATCAGGGGAAACAAAATCGCCACTGTCCCATTAATTAACACAAAACCTGTCCTAATCACACATGGGGACAAATTTCTTCACCACACTGAGGTGAAGAGCTGCCTCATCCTCCTCTCTGCTTGTCAGGAATTATGATTCTAAATACAGCTGAATGTAGGAATGGAGTTCATCAAGAGAAATGAAGTCCATAGAGGATGGACAGGACAGACTGTGGTAATGTGGGGCTGTGGTAATGAAGCCTGCATACGAGAGCTGCTGCTCATTAGTCACACCTCACCTTCCTCTCATGTCTCCATTCCTGCAGAGATTCACCTGTATTTAGGATCATAATCCCTGACAAGCAGAGCAGAGAGGAGGATGAGGCAGCTCTTTACCTTAGTGTTCTGAAGTAACTTGTCTTCCTGTGTGATTAGGACGGGTTTTGTGTATACTAATAGGATGGCGGCCATTTTATTTCTCCTAATGATTGATTGCTCCCTAGACAAAACGAGCCATTATAATTAAAGGTATTTGTGAATATGTTTATTATAAAATAATATTTAAATATTTTCATTTTCTTACTTCCCGAAGAACCCCTTTAAGAATGAATAAGCTATAGTTAAATATATTTACTAAGTTTGATTAAATATATGATAACACAACCAAATCACATACTTAATAATAAAAAGTAAATAAACATCACTTGCCCTTATATGGGGTAGGGATCTGGTCAATCAACCTATAACACATGGCTGTCTACTAAGTTATAACACATGACACCCCAGGGTGTACAAGAGATAGGACAAATCAATACTTACATCCTACCTAGGATGAAGTGCCTGGTCGAATCCCAAGTAATTGTTAGTGCAGATCACAGTTATTCTCATCAGCCCCTCCTCCAGTGTGCATCACCCATGTCTCTCAGGAATGTGTTATCAGCACAATGGGGGTTGGGTACTATCTCTAATCCACTACATTACGAGAAAAACTTTAATACTCTGTGTAATAGTTTACAACAGAATTAAAGGGGACAGAACCACAGAGCCATGATTTCTTTTTCAATGGCATCATTTTGAGTATATACAGTATAGAACTGCTTACATTAAAATAAAAAGTATTGCAATATCCCATGCAACTTAATTTACCTGTTAAAAGGGCTATCCCAGTTATATTTATTGATGACCTATCCTCTTATACAAGTGTATGGGAACGAGCCATCCCATTGAAATGAATGGGGCGGCTTGGGTGTAATTACACCTGCTCACCGCTATGTATGTTACGGCGAGCAGGTAAACAATGAAGAGGAGGCAGCGCTGGTACGGCACGCGCCTCCTCTTCAAACAGCTGAGCGGAGGAGGTGCTGGGTGTCGGACCCCTGCCGATCTGATATTGATGGCCTATTCTGAGGATCGGTCATCAATAAATATAACTTGGAGAACCTCTTTAACTTTCTCCTATGGGTTGGCTTGATAATGGCAATACTAAATATGTATGGTTTCTTTTATGCTCAATAAAAGCACTTTTAGAAAAAAAAAAAAATTAAAAACCTTCCATGGTTTCACATTTGGAAAGCTAGAAATTATATGTTTCTGTCTATGTAGCTGGGCGAGTTGTATTTTTATGGCACTTTTTGGGGTACATATAAAACATTTTTTGTGGGGAGTGGAAAAAAAGCAACTGTTTTGTATTTTTTTCACACTGTCCACCATGTGGTAAGAATGGGTTATTATGACTACAGGGACTTTATGGGTAAATTATTTGTTGCGTTTTTTCTTACACAAAATATTTTTTTTTTTTTTAGTTCTACTTTAGTTCACACTTTTCATTGTGGTCTTTGCAGTGGTCAGAACATTTTGTGAGAAAAAAAAAAAAAAATTAAAGCATTTTTACCATGAAAAGAGTGTTTACAAACTGACAAACACAAAAGGACAAAGGTTATTATACAGAGAGGAAATGTAGCACTAATTTGCCCAATGACCGGCACAAAGCAGTGTTACAGAAGTTACCTTACATATAAAGTTCAGTTCACTAGTTAAAGTAGAAAGTTATATTGAATTTGTTAATACAAACCGTGGCGCATTAATGATAACCACATCTCCTTGTTTCCCAACCTCTAATGAACCATGAGTGTGAGATCTTCCCAGAGAGTACGCAGCATTGATTGTAGCAGCAGCCAGAGCTTCCTTCAGAGACATCTTCATATTGACACAGGCAAGGTGCATCACCATAGGCTACAAAGCAAATATTCACACATAACTACATAGTAAGGTTGAAAATATGGTATATGTCCATCAAGATCAATCTATTATTTCCTAGGCAAGTTAAGAGAAAGGCAAAAATAAAACCTTTGTAATGAACATACCTGTTTGTCTCCATGGAGATGCTAAAGAAATCACATTGAGGCCTCATGCAGACATCCGTGGAGCATGGTCCGTGAAAACCCCGAGTGCACAAGCGCACGACGTCATAGCAACCATAGCACTCAGCAGGAGTGCAGTCTGGATTGCGGCTCAGATCCGGTCCCATTCATTTCTATGGGGCTGCAAAAGATGCGGACAGCACACCATATGCTGTTCACATCCGTTGCTCTGTACCACGGCCCCGCAAAAAAAAAAAATAGAACATGTCCTATTCTTGTCCGCAATTGCAGACAAGAATAGACATCTCTATGATAACCGCGGCATGTGCGGTCCACAAATGGCGGAACACACATGGGCAGGTATCAGTGTTTTGTGGATCCACAATGTGTGTGAATGTATACTTTGGCCTCGTCCACATTTCCGTGTCAGTGACACATCCGTGAAAAAAAGCGTACGCGTTTCATCCGTGAAGCTGTCCGTAAGGGATCCGTGGTTGGTCCGTGTGTTCGTTTTTACCATCCGTGTGGCATCCGTATTTCACTGACGTTGCTCAGCTATTGATTTCCAAAGAATCTCCTAAAAGTCATCAGTGAAAAACGGACACAACACGGATGTGTGTCAGTGATTTTCACGGACCCATAGACTTTAATGGGCGTGCTTGGTCCGCATCACGGATCAAAGAAGTGCATGTCTCCGTGGTTTTTTTACTGACCAACGCTCAGTAGAAAAATGCTGAAATGTGAACAGATACATTTAAATCAATGGGTACGTGTGCTGTCCGTGAAAAATGCGGACAGCACACGTCAGTGAAAAACGGAAATGTGGACGAGGTCTTAGGTAGTGTTTTTGCTGTAGCTCTTGCCATTGTGTCAGGTGTTTTCACATCACTTTCTGTTTAGAGCAAAAGCACCATAAAGAAAACGCTAGTGGGCAAACATACCCGAACAAACAGGGGTAAACAACACAGCTGGCCTAAAAAAGAAAAACACAGCTTGTGGTTATTCTGGTATTTTTTTACACCCCCAAAAAAAACATCAGTGCAGGTTTACTTGCATATTGATCATAGCAATGTTAATGTGGTGGTAGACGGACTATTGTCATAGATGCAGGAGCGACAGGGGTAATATGATGACCATATTGAGGGTACGGTTTCACAGAGCCATTTTAATAATTTGGTATGTGCCAAGTTCCCTTAAGGTCATATGGTGTGAAGTAAATGTTCATAAAAAATCTTTGGTAACTGAAGTATTGTGCACGGAATCCTTTACTGATTGTTTTCTAGATCATAAGTGACTGGAAAGTGATTAAAATTTTGAAATGACATGATGATGATGATGATGATGATGATGATGATGATGATATGTAAATGGAATATGAAATGCTAAGAAAGTCCATTACCCTAACACACTGCTAGGAGCCCCCCTCCCCTCACCCCACTGCTCATGGATGCTGTATGTAAACATTCTACCTCATTAGAACATCCAAAATAGCGATGGTCATTTGATTTATCTACATGACCATGCTCCCCTGCTCTGTCCTCTAGTCATCCTTAGAAAGCTGACAACCCTTTAAGCTGACCACAAATAATGGATTTCAAACAGCTGTTTTCTGATCTACTTGTAAGTTTAAATAATAACCAACAGATTGCTCTATGCCAACAGAAGAAATTCAGCTCAACAGATCAACCGTTGCAAAGATATCTGCCTTTAGTTGGCTCAGAAAACTGTCTGTAACCTGTGATGACAAAGGGATAATGACTGGCGAAGGCCTTGAGCTCAATCAACTTAAACTAGAATGGTATAATGCTTGGATATTTTTAGCTTAAACGGAATCTGCCACCCCATTTGTGGTCTTGACTAGAGATGAGCGAGCATGCCCACTCATCTCTAGTCTTGACCATTATCTGCTAATCTGCTGTAATATATGAGCAGTATTGCAGATGTGTCCAGATTGCCATTTTTATGTTTCTACTGCCCCCATTTCCCCGTTGTTGGCATTTATAGATGCACAGAAATATATTGTCACAGCTGCTGGGCAGTGCTAACTTAGTGGAGACGACTCATGTAGGCAAGCACAGCAGTCCTGACAATGTATTTCTGTGCATCTATAAATTTTGACACTGGTGGTATGGAGGGCAGTAGGAAAATAAATAGAGATCTGGACTCCTTTATTACTTCAGATTATAGTCCAAGATTGTGTTGAGTGACAGATTATTTTTAATAAGGTCGTTTTTCTTATATAACCCAAAGCATGGCAGCCATATTTATCTGTAAAGTCATTTGTGTGTGTACCATTGAGATATATGGTATAAGCCTACTGGCACTTGTGATACCAAGCTAACCACAGGTGCTAATTTTTACTGTAGGTAAACTCCAATATCTAGACAAGAGAATTATGTTTTGTATATTCTAACCGATGAACATTTGTGGGACAACCTCATGTAATATGTTCTTGAAGAGGTTTAATCATTTTTATTGTGTATGAAAATCCTTAGAAAATGTTATATCAGCAACATCTAGGATACCATAAAATATAGTACAAATAAGTATAAAACATAGCACTTACCATATGGTCAAATCCTTTCCTTCCCATCAGGTGTGGACAATGAAGGCGATGGCTGTTTTGTACGCTCCTCCACCATCTTCTGGCCTACACAAACACTTCAGTCTCGCCCCTTATATCCACGTCATTAAGTGGAGACCAAAAGGTATACAAATCTTTGAACAGACCACCTGGATGCCCCATAGTGTTGGATCCTTAGACCTCTACTTTTGTGAGAATCTTAATATTTGAGGGAAGCCTCCCATTTTCTGGAAATAGTAACATGTCACTGGCAGGAAGTGGAGACAATATATTGCAAACAATACCGATAGACTGTAGGAGGCTGACCAGTGTACTAATGAGGATCGCGAGTTGTTATGTAATCTGATGGATGGGCCACTAGAAGATAGGGAGTTTTAAGTTTCACAGTCAGATACATTTGCAGAAGGGGTACCATCCAGAACCACTCACCTCACACTAGCTGGTTCTACCTTAGACATCTTTAATAGACAGGTTATGAATGATATTCAGGCCCAGATATATCCTAATGGAGACAGTTTTATTTTACAGATAATTTTGCTTGTAAGTTAAAACACCTTATTGGTACATTATTCCAAAAGGTATACAAATCTTTGGACAGGCCACCTAGATGCCCCATAGTGGTAGATCCTTTTTTGCGAGTCTTAATATTTATGAGACACCTCCCATTTTCTTAAAATATTAACATTTCACTGACAGGAAGATTATATGTTGGCAAGTGTAGACGTCTAGAGCCTTTACAATCCCATCTGATTCAGGTGTGCAGACAGTAAGTCGTCGCCTTTTGGGCAACAATAAGGACACAGGCTTTGTGGAGTAAGTGTGTGAACTAATTTTTGTTCTTGAACATAATCCCTTTTAATTTGGTGATGGATGTTTCCAAAGGGTAGGGACCACGATGGGGTCCCCAATAGCCCCACTTTCACTAACCTGTTTTTGGAGGACCTCGAAGAAAATATTATTTATACAGTGGGTAATCCATACATCAGTCATTTAATCATATGTACGGGACATAGATGATATATTTTTTGTATGGTCAGGATAATCTGAGAAATATGATGTATTTTGTCTCATTGGAATCAGAATGAAGTGAATATGGTTTTTACAAGTCATTTTGGAGGACAGATATTGCAGTGCCTGGATGTTGTAGTGACAATAAGGGATGGTTTTGTTCACACTAGTGAATTTAGGAAACCGACAGCCAGACTTTATTGAAGTATGGGAGTTACCATCAAATGCATGTGTAAAAGACTCTCCCATTGGGCAGTTTTTGCATTTGCAGAGGTTAAATAGTGATGAGGGCCATTTTGAATTGCAAGCCAGGGAGCTACGTGATTGATTAATTAGAAGAAGGTACCCTAAAGCATGAATTGATCAATCACTTAATAGGGCTAGAATGGAAAAAAAATCAGTAATTATGTGACATTTTAGTGAGAGGTTGATACAAGGGAGAACATGCAGATAACACTTGGCTGAAAGATATGTTACCAGGTGGTAATTATCAGTGAAAACCCATTATCGTGATGCAAGTAAGATTTGTAAAACATGTACGTTCGTTAAAGATGAAAGGGGGTTCACTGAAACTTATTGAACATATGTGCAAGTTCCATAATGGGGGATGCAAGAAATATGCAGTTTCTTGGCTTAATGAGGATTCAACAATTAAAGTGGTTACTCAAGTTCTATAATGCCCCCATCATAATCCCAGGCCACTCACAGAGATTGGCACCCATGTTGCTCCTCATAATGGCATAGCCAACGCTGCAAGGGGGGGGGGGCTGTTTGAAGGGGGCATCCCATAGCAGGCTGCGACGGGAACGAGCCTCCCTAGCATCAACTGCAATGCTAGGGAGACTCATTCCCGTCGCTGCTTGCCTTTAGCTGTGTATGGTTTAGCTCTGTTTACATCTGAAGACTTGTTTATTTATCAAAAAAATTGCTTAGCTGAGGTTCTATACAAGTCTATGACAGACTGATATTGCAACAGTGTTTCTGTTTAGGTTGTGCCTCTCCACCTCTCCCACAGAAAGTTCTAGTTTAGTTAGAAGCTGTATATAAGGAGAGCAGTCAGAGCAGAGTTGTCTGCAGATAGGAACCAATGCTTAGAGACTGCTAGACTGCACGAGTGACCAGAAGAGGATGCCGAGACCAGGATACTCTGCCACAGACCCTGGGTCACCAACCCTTTGACCAGAGGGCCAGCTGCACCCGCCCTTTCGCCAGGGTTCCAGGAGAGAGAGGGAGAAAGAGAGAAAGAGAGAAAGAGAGAAAGAGAGAAAGAGAGAAAGAGAGAAAGAGAGAAAGAGAGAAAGAGAGAAAGAGAGAAAGAGAGAAAGAGAGAAAGAGAGAAAGAGAGAAAGAGAGAAAGAGAGAAAGAGCTAGCTCAGGCCTTTCGTTAGCACAGAACCTTCTTCTGCCAGAGAGAAAACAGAAGTCAACTTAGTGCCTTGTCTGTATTGTTTTGAACTTGGGTTCCTCCAGTAAAGAAGCACACTGATTTACTGTGAATCCCGACTCTTTGAACTGCAGATGAAATGCAGGAGCGCATGAAACAGCCGTTGTCTTGCTTGTCCACACCTGATGTACCTATTTATGCAGTAAAGGATTTTACCGTATGGCAAATGCCACACTTTCTACTTCTTTGGACTATATATTTATCTCCATTTGCATAGAGCACCACTGAAGATTGATAAGACAGTTGAACCTCAGGATTGGATTTTTCAGCACATTGTTTTATGAAGCCTCAGTACTTTTTTTTTTTTTTTTTTTTACAGGATACCATAAAAAGTTGTGATGGACATTGCAGCTTGAATCACCAATAAGAGCATACTGGTTATTGAATATTGATGACCTATCCTCAGGTCAATATCTGATTGGTGGGTGTCTGGCACTGCCGCCGATCAGCTGTTTAAAGAGTTGAGTGCTGCAGCCTCCTCACAGCAAACCAAGCACAGCGCCGTCCATTGTATAGTGGTTGTGCTTGGTATTGCAGCCCAGGCCCATTCACTTAAATGGTACTTAGTTGCACAAAGGCCATGTGGCTGATGAATGTGAGGTCATTGGCCTAGAAAGAGGCTGCAGCACTTACTGGAGGCTGCAGGCTCTTTAAACAATAGGAGTGCCGGGAGTCAGACCCCCACTGATAAGATATTGATGACCTCACTTCAAAGCAGTGCGGCTAATGCTATTTTCACACTAGCGGCAGCGCGGATCCGGCGGGTGAAGGAGCTCACCGGATCCATGCTGCCGCAGGTACACGTGTGGGGCCGGAACCGCGCTCCGGCCCCATTCACATGTTGTATTTTCATTCCGGCCGCCTCTCAGCAGGGGTTAACGTGCTGCAGCCGGATCCGCGGCCCACCCCCATTACAGTGGATGGGGCCGGAGCGCAGTTCCGGCCCCACACGTGCACCTACAGCAGCACGGATCCGGCAGGCCCCTTCACCCGCTGGATCCGTGCTGCCGCTAGTGTGAAACTTACCTAAGGATCGGCACTGACAGTAAGTGTTTTACACATGAAAACAGTACACATACTGTCAGCACTAATCGCTGGCAGTTCCCCTTCTCTTCATCTTCCCAGCACCTACTAACTAACCGGGGAGATGTTGTAAAGATAGAGGAGAGCAGGACTGCGAACCACCACTGCTATTTGTAGCATTTTACTGTCAGCTGATCGCCGGCAGCAATGCTTTCCAAAGCATCCATCTTTAGTTAGTAAGCACTGGGCAGATAGAGGATGGCTGAGGCAGCCAGCATCTCTAATAGGCATGGAATCTTACAATGGGTAAAGAAAGTTCTTAGAATTAGCAAGAACTCATAGTGAAAATCATAGTAAAATACTAAAATAAGTTACATGCAGGGGCAGGGAGAACACAGGCACGTTGAGAAGCCTGCCACTATATCTTATAGTTTGCCATATTCAGTGTAAAGCAGAACACTGAATACAGATTCTCCTAAGCAATGCTCAGAAAGTAACCTTTAGAGTTTTTTTAATAACAGGAAATCCTCTAAATGGTTATTACAAAAGTGATTAAAGGGGTTTTCCAGGATTTTACTACTGATGACCTATCCTCAGGATAGGTCATCAGTATCTGATCGGTGGGGGTCCGACTCCCGAGACCCCTACCGATCAGCTGTTTGAGAAGGTACTGATGCTCCTGTGAGCGCCGCTACCTTTTCACAGTTTACCAAGCACAGCGCAGTGCATTGTACAGCGGCTGTGCTTGGTATCGTGCTCAGTCCCATTCACTTGAATGGGGCTGAACTGCTCCTAGGTCAAGTGACCGATGAACGTGACATCACTGGCCTAGGAAAAGCTAAGAGAAGGCCACGGCGCTCACAGGGAGCGCAGGTGCCTTCTCAAACAGCTGATCGGTAGGGGTCCCGGGTGTCAGACCCTCACCGATCAGATATTGATGACCTATCCTGAGGATAGGTCATCAGTAGTAAAATCCCAGAAAACCCCTTTAACATCACTTAAAAAAAAAAAAGTTGAAATGACAGTTACACTTTATGCCTCACTATTTAGTGAAATAATTTCACACTTATCAGAATGCATAATCCAGTATCCTATAGACTTACCATTGAGAAGCAGTATGCGTTGGGATTGAAGTCACTGCCTAGAGATACTATTACTCCAGCACTGAGCATATCCCTTGCTCGAGGTTGCTTAAGTCTTTAAGAGTGAAGAAAGAATTATGGACAATAGGTGAATATTAAAAAGAGTTAATACATATCATCCACGCAATAAAAATATATATGTGTCCAGAAAATAGTAAAATTGAATACTATAAGCATTTGAATTCTTTCAGAGGATTATCAGAGTATGCAACATCTGGTTATATTATGGATCAGGAGTATGCCCGATTTATAAAGAATTAATTGACCAGTACATTTTGTCTACACAACCAATAATGACTTCAGACTATGAAGGATACCACCAGGGACGGATTGGCCATAGACCTTACAGGGAAATTTCCCAGTGGGCTGATGCCCAGGGGGGTCGGCCAGTGGAAGTTTTTGCTGCTGGCAGTATTTTGTGATGGACTGTGGTATTTGGCTCTGTTGGGGTGGTATAATGTGCCGCAATATGGTATTGCTGGCATTTGGGGCCACTTTAAGTTCCTAGTCCGCCAATGGATACCACTGTGCATGATCGGTACCTCAGAATGTAGGCAGTTGTAGGCAATAGAATGGCTGAACACTTTGCAGCAGCCAGCGCAGAAATCCCTTCATCGCTTATTTCTTCTAAGTGACTAACAGCAAGTGCTCCCAGCTCTGCACCCAACTGGAACACATAAATGAAGAAGACTAATCAATAGATGGTGAAGAACAATTTCATTTCAAGATTTTGAGGATACATTGTTCAAAAATAGCAAAAAAAAAAAAAATTGTCTCTTTTAGATGTTACACCATGCAAGGATACTTCATGTGTTTTTTTTTGTGAATTTTCCTTGTGTTTTTTTCAAAAACTTCAAGCTGAAATTCAGCTTTGTATTAAAGCAAACACCCATTGGTTAAAAAAAGAAGCGTTAAAATATGCATCAAAAACGCACCAAACAACCCCCTTTTTTCCCCCTCACTGGAAAAAAAAACACTGAGATTTCACGCTAAGTTTTTTTGTTTCATTAGTCTTGTGAACTGGCCCTTAGTTGCCCATAGCAACTAGATTCCATCTTTCATTTTCCAAAGGAGCTCTGAAAAATGGAATCGGAGTTGATGTAATCTGTAGTGAGGGAAATCTCACCAGTGACTGTGTTTGTGAGTTATAACCTCCCTTTTGATTCTCAGCTGTGTCATGTGACCAGCACTCTGATCTCCAACTGGCACAGGACAGGAAATCAGTTATTTGTTCCCATAGGAATACATAGAGAAACTGGTTCCTTGTCCACACATAGGATTCTGTGTTATTTGTAAAGTCTGAGTGCTGGTCACATGACACAGCTGAGGATCAGAAGCGAGATTATAACCACAAAACTGAGTTATAACAAAGAAGATAACCTTTACTACAGTTTACAACATATACCTTTTTAACAGGTCAGAGAGTACTTTTTTTGTGGGAGTGCTTCTTTAAGACTGTTGCTTAATGATATTTCTGGGCAAGTTTTCTACTATAAATGTACAACTTCACTAAATAAAGTATATCAGAAAAACGTTCTCTATCAATGTACCTCCAATTTAATGGACAACACCTTTTGTGATGTCACTGCCTGATATCACCACCCAACAGTGCCCATTATTATGTTACCACCCCATCATGTCATAATTTTTGTAGTGTACTCAACCCTATTATATAAGTCATCTCTGAATATAATGTATTAAAACAAATATACAGATGTTGTGAAGTTTGAAGCTTTGGTTTTGGATCGATCAGTAATAGCAAAATAATATAATAAAGCTGCTTACTAATTTTGACAGGCACATTTCTATAAGCTACCTTTTCCAGCATTTTGTAATATAATTCAAAACATGTGGTCCTCAAGGGGTCGTGTAGACACCCATGAATGTACAGTTGGAAGCTTTATAGATGAAGCAAATTTAAAACCATTGTTCTCCATTCATTCAATTTAGACAAATATTCATATAAATACCTCTGCTGAATTCATGGGGTTAAGTTCATCTCCATGAAAATTTAAATGTAATCCAACTGCTTTCCCAGCAAGAAGAATCCGTCTTGTGGATTCCAGGTCAAAGACTCCTTTTTCACAGAAGACATCAATATTGTCTAAGTGAATTTCATCGTTTAATGCCATTTGCTTCAAAGCTGGAAGATGATGTTCTATAATGTCATCCGTGGCCTCTTTAACACTTTTTCCTCTGACGAAGCAAAAAGCACATAGATAAGTAGCTATGATTTTGATTAACATTGGGTTGATTGCAACTAAAGTATTAGGGTACCTTCACACGTGGCAGATTTTGTTGCAGAAGATATCTGCGACTGAAAATCTCTTTCATTCATTTGAATGTGGTTGTTTTGGAGGGAAGCATTTGGATTTTCACAAGTCCCATTCAGATGACTGGAATGATTTTTCAATAGCAGAAATTTTCTGCGTGATTCTATGTGTGAAAGTACCCATAGAATTTTGATCCATTTAGCCTTTCATTAAACAAATCTCTTACAGAAGTTTTCAAGAAACATAATTGCTCACATATAGAAAAGAAATTCTGTTCAGAGCACTAGGACAACATACATTACATACAATGGGGGCATATCGCTAGGATATGCCCCATTGTCTGATAAGTGCGGGACCCACACCTACAACCAGAACAGAGCGAGGAAATTAACGAAGGGCGAACTCTCCGCCTTTAATTAATTTGAATGGGGCCATCGAAAATAGCTGAGCGCTGGTTCGGCTATTTCTGTCTGCCCCATAGAAATGAATGGGAGAGGGGCTGCGCATACGTGGTGCACTCCCATTCACTTGTATGGGAGCAGCGCTTGGTGGACAGACCCTGGGAAACCCGGGGTCCTCCAGTCACAACTCTCCCCGCTCTGTTCTCCTTGTAGGTGTGGGTCCCAGAGGTGGGACCTGCACCTATCAGACAATGGGGGCATATCCTAGAGATATGCCCCCATTGTATGTCATGGGAATACCCCTTTAATTTCATATTGGTATGTGCTTAATACTACTTACTTTGGTACACTATGAGCTCCACAATATGTGGAAGAGATGCCAATATCCATTTCTTTCTGAGCTCGTTCAATCACTCTCAGCATCTTTAGTTCTGTCTCTAGTTTTAACCCATATCCACTCTTGCACTCTACTAAAGTGGTTCCAGCCCTGAGCATGCGTTCTAGCCGTTGTTTAAAGCTACAGAACAGTTCTTCTTCTGAGGCAGATTCTGTATGTTCTACCGTAAAATTTATTCCTCCTCCAGACTGATGAATATCCATGTAAGTGGCACCTGCAAGCTAAATCCCATACAGGGGAAGGTGGCGTTAAATATGTAGGAGAGCATATAAACATCCATTCACACATAGAACATTAAACACATGACAAAGCAGTATTCACAGAGCATGTATGGTTGCATATGAAGTCCCTTAGTACCTATGCTTCTCAGCACTGTCTCAGCACTCTTATCTTATCAAGTATACATTGACAAATTAATAAATCTCTTTGTAGCATATGCACCAGTATATTAAAGAATTCTAAGCCAACATCAAAGGGGTTGTCAGGCTTATAAAAAAAAAATAAAAAAAATTAATATCACAACAGACACTGCTGCAGTCAATCTCTGACTTTAGCGCTATATGGCACAAGACCGCTGAGGCCAGTAACTGGCTGCAGCTGTCACATGGAGTATTGGACATGTTGTTGCTGCAGCTAGACAAATGAACCAGTGGGGGATGAAATAGGCACATCTTTGGTGTGTGTGTGTGTGTGTGTGTGTGTGTGTGTGTGTGTGTGTGTGTGTGTGTGATTATTTAATAAATTGAACAACCCCTTTAAGCAACTTACTTTCATAGTAAACTCATGTACTCTGTCACCTGCCCACACAGGATGGGTGTGAGCATCTATAAAGCCTGGAAAATAAATCGAACAAGGAGTCAATTGGATATTAAATATTCTTGTTTATCCATCACATAATCAACCATTATACATGGCAGTATTATTAGGGCACTGTATAACACTTGTTTATTCTGTGCAGAGCACTATTAATTGGGTGTCATATATAGCATTTATTGTCCCAATTTGTGGCACTGTTCTTCGCCTGATTTATAGCACTGTTATTTAGAAGCTGGTAACACCATTGTTTGCAATATACTACAGCAGTATTTATCCACTGCCTGGCACTATTATGGTCATTTGATTTATATGGCAAATGTTATTTTTGTTAGCTTTATTAATCAATTTGACAACTGAAATACTAAGATTTTCTGCTTTTTTTTTTTTTTTTTTTTACAATATTTTCCACAAAAATATATATCAAGATCTGGATAAAAAAAGAAAGTTGAAAAACAAAATGAGACTGATTATTGTGTAGAGGTATTTAACAAAGTACAGACACTTACCTGGCAGAACACATTTGCCAGAGCAGTCAATCACAGTCTCAAATTCTGCATGTGAAAACTGACTACGTATAGTCTCTGTGGGTCCTATAGCCTTTATATAGCCGTCACTTAAAAACAACAATGCTAGGTTATACTGTTGTGATCAATTTCAAATACATGTCCTTATTACAAATGCTTTAATTCCATAGCATAAATCATTAACACTTAACATCCATGACATGTGTACACCATTTGCATACATGGAATATATGGAGTGGACTCATGAGCTCAGCTTACTCCATACGTATCAGGCACCAGCTGTGTTGTACAGCTTACAACCGACCACAATGACCAGGAATGGCAATAACTCAGGTCCTGGTAATTTAACCCCTCAAATGCTGCTCTCAGTAGCGACTGAAGAATCTGAGAAGTTAGACAGAGGGAGGGAGCTCCCTTTACCTTCCGATGGCTCCCATAGTGAAACTGAAGGGTTCTGATTGCTTGCTATGGCAGCCCATGACCTTATAAAGACCCCAGGCCTGCCATAGCAAACTGTCTGCGACAGGTCTTAATAGGATGCCAGTAGAAATGGAAACATTTCCACCTGTTCTGTGTTTTGGACCTGCACCTTGTATTGGCTCACAATCATTCAAGAAAATTACTGATCAAACACTGAGGCCAATTTCACATTTTTCATCTTTGAAGATGTTGTTTGGCAGGTGTGTCTGTTTTTTCCGTCCATCATCCTTAGGCCCCTTTCACACGAGCGGGAGACTCGCATGTCTCCCGCAACGCATCTACAGGGCTGGACTCGGCACGGACAGGGATCGCATAGCATTATATGCGATCCCTGTCCGTGCCGAGTCCAGCCCTGTAGATGCGTTGCGGGAGACATGCGAGTCTCCCGCTCGTGTGAAAGGGGCCTTATTCCACGGGCACTGCTCAGCTGAAGTTAATTTCCAAAGCATCTCCTATCAGTGGTCAGTGAAAAATGGCCACCATGTTTTGTCCATGTTTTTTCACAGACCCATAGACTATAATGAGCGTGTTTGGTCCGTATCACCATCTCAAAAAAAAAATACTATTATGTGAACAGATACATTAAAATCAATGGGTACACGTGCTGGACACAGAAAATGTGGATAGCACAAGTCAGTGAAAAATGGAAGTGTGAATGAGCCCCGACGGTGGGATTGTGGCTAGGGATAAGCAGACTTGTGTTTTCAAGTTTGACGTACAAAGTTCGGGCTATCTAAGTATTCTGTTATGGTTTCCGCTACCACAGACCATAATTATGGTCTGTGGTAGCAGAATCCATAACGGAATTCTTAGATAACCCGAACCTTGTATGCCAAACTTGAAAACACAAGTCAGCTCATCCCTAATTGTGGCCCAGTAGATCTGTAGGGCATAAGTGTGGCCCTTAAAATAAAAAGGTGGGAGACATAGACAAAGCCAAATGTGCCATTGTTAGAATATAGCTGTATATGGAATACAGCTCTTTTTGTGGAAGGTATCTGGAGACATGAAAGAAATAGTAATGTAATTTCTGTTTCATTAGAGACAGTTAAACGTCAGTATTCAATAGTGTAGCTAAATAATTTTAGCAAATGACAGTGATTAGTATAATAATTATGTAAAAAAATATTAAGGAAATGTTTCAGTGAATCAATGGAATCCAGTTTATACCAATAGACAGGTAAATGGATTTCTATAACCTTATATATGATACATAAAGGGATCACTAAACAGTAACTTACTTGCCAACCACCAGGCTGGATTTCTCCAGCACCGCTAGATGTTGCATTCCTTCCTGGAGTAGGAATTCTTCTTCTTTCTGACAGATAACAACCAACTGCTCTGCATTTTCCAGCAAAAGCCTGAATTTGCAAGACATCTTGATAATCGCTTCAACCTGGCAGAGGGTTTAGTAGTAAATGTGGAATTCTTGCTCAGTAGAGCACAGCAAGTGTTTGCATTGTACAAAGGCTACAGAGCTCCCAGCAGTAATGAGGGAACAGGTGAGCTGTGTAACCTCCCCTGTATTTATTGTGGTAGAAAGGAAGGGGGAGATTTATCAAAACAGGTGTAAAGTAGAACTGGCTTAGTTGCCCATAGCAATCAATCAGATTCCACCTTTCATTTTGCAGAGCTCCTTTGAATCTGTGGCAAATATCAGCAATGTGAACGTAACCTCAAAATCCCACTTTATTTTATTTTGCACATTGACTTTTTTACATTACAGAAGATGTAAGAGACATAAGGCCACTCAGACAGGCAGTCTGGTCAGTATTTTCCATCAGCATTTGTAACCCAGAACCAGAAATTTGTCCAGAACACTAGAGTTTGATATGAAAAAATGTATATCTCTATTAACACATATAAATAAAGTTTGTCCAAAAACAAAGAAGAGGCACAAATCTTTCGATGATACTTTTTTCGGCAGATTAGAGTTCCAGTTTCAGCTTTCAATTAGTGATGCAAAATAATGACTAAAATACTTATGTGTGAATGGGGCCTGAGTTTATATAGGCATTACTTTTGCTTTTGCCCTAAACAGTTTGCATGGTGCGCCATCTAGTGTTCAGAAATATTTCTCTGGGAAATAGTTGTGCTCTTTGCACTACATCAGGGGCGCATAAACTTTTCTGCTCTAGGGACCATATTGTCAGAGTGCACTACTCAAAAAAAGTGCCATTTTTAACTCTTTGGTTAAGCCATAATGACCAATCTATAGAATAGATTCCACTGTGTAGTGAATGGAGCTGATTAGTGCTGCGCTTCTCCCACTGAAGTGATCGGGAGTACAGTGTAGTTCTGTCACCTATTCCTGGAGCCAGGGCTGCCATCAGGAATTTCGGGGCCCCCTACAGGCAAATTTCGCGGGCCCCCCCCCGTGCCCCCATCAAACCTCAGGTCGGCATCTTGTGCCCCCATCAGACCTCAGGTCGGCGTCTCGTGCCCCCATCAGACCTCAGGTGGGCGTCTCGTGCCCCCATCAGACCTCAGGTCAGCGTCTCGTGCCCCCATCAGACCTCAGGTGGGCGTCTTGTGCCCCCATCAGACCTCAGGTCAGCGTCTTGTGCCCCATCAGACCTCAGGTGGGCGTCTTGTGCCCCCATCAGACCTCAGGTCAGCGTCTTGTGCCCCATCAGACCTCAGGTCGGTGTCTTGTGCCCCCATCAGACCTCAGGTCGGTGTCTTGTGCCTCCATCAGACCTCAAGTCAGCGTCTTGTGCCCCATCAGACCTCAGATCAGGGTCTCCCCCCCATTAGACCTCAGGTTGGCGTCTTGTGCCCCCATCAGACCTACATCCCCCAGGTTGCAATGCAGAAGTACAGAAGATGACCTTATTCAATAATGACCCAGAGCTGGAGATGAAAATACAAGCAAAATGACCCTTTAGACTGGGCTGGCTGGGGCAAGTTACTTACTGCACCGCGTTGCTGGGCTGCTGTCGCTGCACCTGCCACTAAGATGGCGCCGCCTCAGTCTTCATCTCTCCCTTGCGCTTCAGCTGTCTCCTCCTCTGCTGGTGGCGGTGGGAAGGAGGAGACAGCAGAAGCGCGGCAAGGAGGTAGGCGGCACCCGCTGAGCCGCGGAGAAGACTGTGGTTGGGCATTGTTAAAGGGCAGTGGGGTGAGTGAGGACTCGGAGCCGGCATTAAAGCGGCTCAGTGGGACGGGACTCGGGAGGGAGCAGCAAAAATAAAAAATGAATTAAAAAAAAAAGCCAGCTGCTGAGTTGGCCCCCCGAGGAGCAGGGGCGTAGCTAAAGGCTCATGGGCCCTGGTGCAAGAGTTCAGCTTGGGCCCCCCCCCCCCCGCTACATTCACACAACAGTTGTTTTTGCAGCCTCCGATCTGCATATTTTGCGGCTCAGATGCGGACCCATTCACTTCAATGAGCACTGTGTGCTGTCCGCATCTGTATGTCCATTCCTATTTTTGTCCGTTTTGCGGACAAGGATAGGCATCGTTACAGTGGATCTGCAAAGAATAAATATAATAAACATCATCCTTTTTTTGCGGATCCGCAATTTGCAGACTGCAAAACACAACGTTCGTGTGAATGTAGCCTAATCAAGCGCCCCATACCTCTTACATCCAGTATAATACAGCGCCCCATACCTCTTACATCCAGTGACGTCTCCTTTGATGTAGATGTTCTCTTTCCTCATCTTCTCCTTTCAGACCAGACGCCATTTTTCAGCCATTTCTCATCTCTGCAGTTTGACAGAAAAAAATCTTAGTTTACTACCCCCCAATAATGTGCCAGTAGTCCCCACCCATAGATGCCCCCCAAATTATGTGCCAGTAAGAAACGCCCCAATAATGCACCATAAGTTACCCCCATTGATTTCCCCCCAAAATCATGTGCCAGTAAAGTGTCCCACCCCCATAGATGCCCCCCAAATTATTTTCCAGTAAGAAATGCCCCCCAAATTATGTTCCAGTAAGAAATGCCCCCAGTGCCCCCATGTGCCAGTAAGAAATGCCCCCAGTGCCAGTAAGAATGCCCCCCAGTGCCAGTAAAAATGCCCCCCAGTGCCCCCATGTGCCATTAAGAAATGCCCCCAGTGCTCCCGTGCCATTAAGAAATGCCCCCAAGCCAGTAAATGCCCAGGCCCCATGTGCCAGTAAAAATGCCCCAGTGCCCCCATGTGCCAGTAAGAAATGCCGGCCCCCAGTGCCAGTAAAAATGCCCCAGTGCCCCATGTGCCAGTAAAAATACCCCCAGTGCCCCCATGTGCCAGTAAAAATGCGCCCAGTGCCCCCATGTGCCAGTAAAAATACCCCCAGTGCCCCCATGTGCCAGTAAAAATGCCCCCAGTGCCCCCATGTGCCAGTAAAAATGCCCCCAGTGCCCCCATGTGCCAGTAAGAAATGCCCCCAGTGCCAGTAAAAATGCCCCGCCCAGTGCAAATGCCCCAGTGCCCCCATGTGCCAGTAAAAATACCCCCAGTGCCCCCATGTCCCAGTAAAAATGCCCTCAGTGCCCCCATGTGCCAGTAAAAATGCCCCCAGTGCCCCCATGTGCCAGTAAAAATGCCCCCAGTGCCCCATGTGCCAGTAAAAATGCCCCAGTGCCCCATGTGCCAGTGAAAATGCCCCCAGTGCCCCCATGTGCCAGTGAAAATGCCCAGGCCCCATGTGCCAGTGAAAATGACCTCAGGCCCCATGTGCCAGTAAAAATGCCCCCAGTGCCCCCATGTGCCCGTAAAAATTCCCCCGGCCCCAGTGCCCCCAATAAAGCTCCGGTCCGCAATTCAGCAATAAAAAAAAACCAAAACCCTTATACTCACCTCCATCAGGCTGCCAGCGATGCGATGCAGGCCTCTTCCGGCCTGTGTCCCGCGCTGTACGGCTCAGGCGGCGTGATGACGTCATCGCGCCGCCTGAGCCGGCCTCTGATAGGCTGCAGGCCTAGTGCCGGCGATACAGATGACTATGGAGATGAGCGCTCCCTCGGGGCCCCCCTAGCTTAGGGGCCTGGTCGCAACTGCGACCGCTGCGACCCCTATAGCTACGCCACTGCCGAGGAGCTCAGGGCCCCGGCACATGCCCGGGTTTGCCGGGTGCTGACGCCGGCCCTGTGCCCGGACCCCCCACAGCAGGTTCTGCGCCCGGGCCCCCCACAGCAGGTTCTGCTGTACCCCCCTGATGGCAGCCCTGCCTGGAGCTACACCCTATCACTGTGATGGCTAACCTCCAACACTCCAAAACTACAACTCCCAAGATATACTCTTGCTTGGCTGGTCTCAGAACTCCTTAGAAATGAATGGAGCATGCTGGGAGTTGTAGTTTCACCACAGTTGGAGTGCCAGAGGTTAGCCATCAAAGCAGCCTATCAGATAGTCAATGGAGGTGCAGGGTGTGAGACCCCTGCTGATCTAATATTGATGACATGTCTGCCAATGGCCGCTTTCACACGAGCGTATGGAAATCTGATTGCATGGGAGGTGTACTGTCATCAGTATTGAATCGGTAAGGCCTCTTTCACGTGAGCAATATGGATTGTGTCGGGATCTGTTCAGGCAAGTTCAATAAAGTATGTGTGTGATTGCATTCGTGCGTGTTTTTTCCATCCAAATTGCAGTTTTTCACATGTGTGAAGAAAAACTAAAGAATAGCAATCTCCATTTCCCAGCAACCATCAATGAAAAACGCATTTCATCCGGATGCCTTCCGTTTTTCACACAAGCCCTATTCACTTCTATGGAGCCAGAGCTGTTTGAAAAAACGCTCAATATAGAACTTGCTGCGATTTTTCCTGAACGTAAAGATGATGTGTGAAAACGCTGCTCATGTGCACAAACCTAATGGAATGAATAGGTCAGGATTCAGTCTGAATGCTATGGGTTCACTACACGCATCCCATCCTGACAGAAAACTTAATGCGTATTCCTTCCTTCCTGCATTTTTTCACGCACGCCATAGACTATGATGTGCATATTTGAAAGCCAATACCCACAAAATTAGGACATGCTGCGGATTTCAAATACTGACAAAAATTATACACCCATATGAATAGCCCTATTGATTAACATTAGCAGAGGATTCATAAAATCTGTGCCATATATGGCTTGCAAATACGCTCGTGTGAAAGCAGCCAATCTGATAATGATGACCTATCCCAGGGATGACATTTTGTGTATACAGGCTTATATTATAGATGCTAACCAGTATGATGATTGGCTGTGATCCGGACCATTGAGTCATGTCCTTTCAAAAATGGCACAATATTATATCTGAGGCAACCCTGCCCTTCATTTTGCACTTCTCATGTTCCGGTCTCACCATCGTATTTAGCAGACTGTAGAAAGATAGGATATTGAAGAATGCTACATGCTTAACACCTTCCCCATCATCTCCATCTGCTTCTGTCTGTCCATGATCGATATAGATGCAGACAGTTGCAGTGACCGTTAAACTGACAGCTTGGAGAAGACGGAAAACAGGTCTGGTGTGTGCAGGTTGTAGAAGTCTCTTATTATATGTGGCTTCAGGATTTATTTGAAGATTTCCCTATTTAAGAGTATACGTGGTGATGTCTCTAATCTAATTCCCAACATTAAATATATATTTTTATACTTCAGTGATTTTTTTAAAGATGTATAGATATCTTAGATATATACTGTATATACAGTACATATATATATATATATATATTGCATATAGCTTCAAGAGTTTTATTTAATCAATCTAGAGCCAGAAGGTTATGTTCACCCGTGTTTGTTTTATACATCGGAGGTATACATGTATATGGAGTATTCGGAATGTATACCTATGACATTTACCACTGCATGTCTATACATCAGCCATTGACCACAATACATACTTTTTAGTGGTGGCTCACTGTATAGTAAAGTACATTCTGCTATACTTCCATATAAAGTAGAAAATGGTAAGCTGGCACATATCACTCTAACAGAGGCCAAAAGAACACCCTTTTAACCTCCACTGCCTGAAATGGGGGCCCAATATTTAACATATATGTCAGGAGCTTTCCCACCACTTGTGCCAAACGCATACCCCCCAAATGCAGTGTTAATGGAGACTAAGGATGTCCATAGTACAAATAAATTATTTTTTGAGAATACACCCTAAGCACCATACGATAGCTGTAAAGCCTCCGATATGGACCACTCTTGCACCCGCCATTATGGCTACCTGACTGCTGCAGGTCCTAGTGCTGAATTCATAGAGATGTATTTAGTGTAGGCCAACCCTGCTCCTTTGTATGGCAGCTGTGGGTCTAGGAACGGTGAACTGTAGGTTCTAAGGTGCCTCTGAATTAGTGAGTGTACCTACTGTATTTGCTGAACCAGACATGTCAAGGGAGGTGACAGGTTCTCTTTAAGGGGAGAGTATCATGCCTCCGGCATCTCCTGCTCTTTGGTGCAGCCATGCACACTGTGGCTGTCTGGCAGTTGTGGGTACTGAAATTCATGTTATGAGTACAGCAAGCCTTTTGACAGGAGCCATCAACATCCACCACTGTGATTTCACCATGGGAGGGGCCTTAAAGGGCTTTCCTGCTTTGCATCAAAATCCTTAGGATAGGACATAGAGGACTTTTTTTGTTGGATTTTACTGTGCACTTGGAATAAAGTCTGACGCTTTTTGGAAGCTGGTCTTTGTTTTCTGTTTTTTTCCTTAAGCTGCATATAAATTATCTCATGTGCAACTTGTAACTTTAAAGTTCAAATTTGTACTATGTTCTGATATGTCTGCAGACTGAAGCATGTCCAAGTATACAGTGTCCCTTCCCCATCTTCCTGATGATCGGACAGGTATGTTGTGTCATTTCTTAAAACTTGTAAGTGGAAAGAAAATGCCATCTCATAGAAATCAGTTGCTATTGGAGTTCTATAAATAGCGGAGTAAGCACACTATTTTTGGAACTTCCATAGAAGTAAATGGCGAGAACCGGGCATGTGTGTCCACTTCTCCATTCATAGCAGCCACATGACAGGGTCGTTCTCGGGATAGACTCAGGACCCCCTCTGGGATCTCTGTAGCTTTCATTGGTACCATTTTGGGACACATGATATTTTAAAGATTTTTTTCCCATTATTCTGAGGATTACATAACAGTTTTGATCACTTTTTATTATGTTATTTTTTGAGGATAAACAAAAAATACAAATGTTTTGTTTTTTTGTATGTTTTTTTTTACAGCATTCACTGTGTGGTTTAAATAACATGACTTTATAGTTCACATTCTTATAGAGGTGAGTTACAAGTCTCTATCAATGCGGACAGACGAACCGTTTACTTCTAATCAATATCTTTTCACAGCTACATTTAAGAAGCATGATGGCCTTACTTCACATCCCTTTGTATGCCAGGACTTACTTACTTATAGGATTAAAGAGGCTGAAGAAATGGTCAGTTGCCATTTGTCAGTTTACATTTCATCGTGTATTGGTTTTATTATTTCTTGTTGACTTTTTCATTGTTTGGTTATACAGAGTCATATTACTTATCATTTCTGTATAGAAATTTCATGTTGACTTCAGCAAAATGCATTCACTTTAACCATAACTGTAACAAATAACTCTAAATTTAAATAGAGACTATCATGAACACAGTAGTATAAGTAAAGGGTACAGTCCCACAGTCAGGTTTCTGCATGCAGTTTTGGAAGCTAAAACCAGGAGTGAATTCAAAATGGAGAAGTCCCTTTATACTTTCTTTCCTTTTATGATTCACCTCTGATTTCCAAAACTCCATCAGGAAACCTGACCATGTGGCCATACCCTAATGGCTTATGGGCCTCAGTTCAGTCTGGGCGTGCAACTTGTTCTCATACTTGATCTCCTTTCTGACAATGGGAAATGTACATAATCATAAATCTTCTTCATCTCTGGTGCTACCAGATGTACGGTAGCTATTCTATCAGTCAATGTTCGACCTTTTAAACAGGCCTTGAGACATGACTTAGATAATAATTAAGCCAGCACCTCATCTGCATATAGCCGTAAATCTTAGATACTGGAGTGGAGGATTCGGGGGATACTATGGGGAAGATTTATGATCTCACTTGCACCAGAAAAGTGGCTTTTAAAAAGTTGCAAGCTGTGTATTTGCGATTTTTTTTAATGAATTTTTTTTTAAATTGCTACTTTTTATGCCACCCTCACCAGTTTTCCTAAAGGTGGCATGGCATGGACAGGAAAGTGGCATAGCTAACAGCAGAGACAAATTTATGTTCATTTACTCCAGTATTCTGGTCCAAATAAAACCAGAAATCTACAGTTGCTCTGAGCTGTTGTAGATTTCTGTTTAGACTGCTGGAGGATGCACCTAATTTATGATAAGGCCTGTACCTCGTCAAAAATCTCCTCTGACAGTGCAGGGGATATCAAGACTAGCGCACAAAGCGCCAGTCTTATTAAATCTCCCCTTGTATCTCCTTATAGAGAGCACCTAATTCATAGCTAATTCCTAATTGCAGAGGAGCGTTGCCTGGCCTATAAGACTCCTCACAAGGAGTAGGCGCTCTATATAAGGAGATATTGTATCCCCCGAATCTTCCACTCTAGTATCTCAGATTTACAATGCTTTGTATGCCAGATATCAAAGTAAATAAGAATGGAGATAAAAAAATAGTTCTTGTGGTGAGGGTGCCTGTGGGATCAGTCGTTGCTGTGGTCACAACTGCTGCAATCCCTATAGTTACGCCACTGCATAGACATAGTCTTAAAGGGATTTCCACTAATTCTATATTGGTCTATCCTCAGGATAGGCCATCAATATCTGATCATCGGGGGTCTGACAGCCCGCACCCCTGCTGATCAGCTGTTCTGAAGTAGCTCCAGTGCCAAAAATAGGGGCTGGAATTACACAGCGTCCTCCATTGTGTAGTGGATGGAGCTGGTTACCGCAGCATTTCTCCAAGTGAAGTGAATGGGAGCAGCACTGCAGTTACCAGCTCCATCCACTACATAATAGACAGAGCTGAGTAATTCTGGCACCCAATGTTGGTGCTGAAGCTACTGCAAAACATCAGTAGGCCATCAATATAAAAGAACCAGTAAGCTTTTGCCCAGCCACCTCTTATTTTTTTACCCTTTTTTTAAAACAGCCTTAGAATACCATAAATTAATGAAGAAGTAATGCTAATCTTATCCTCCACCATTCCTGTTCTGATGCTATCTGCTACACCACAGGACCCTGCATGACGCATCCTGACCACTGAAGTCACCTCTGTGGCCAATGTTTGGCTGCAGTGGTCACATTTCCATTGCTGGAGGCCATTATACAGAGAATGGCACTGGGACCGGGTGAGCAGTAGGGTTTGGCAAGGTAAGTATTAGGCCTATTAGGGATCTGTGAAATAGTTACATGTGCATTTATTTTCCTCACTTTTCTCAGACTCGAACTAGCAAAAATGAACCAGAATACGACATGCACTGAGTTTCTTGGATCAGGCACACAGATAGGTGAATAGCCCTGTAGACTTTTACTGGTCCATGTGCTGTTTAAAAAAAAAATGCACACAGAAGGGAAAAACGTTGCATGAATAAACCCTTACTTCTTCAGGTGTTTTAAGGCATTTAAGCATTTATTTTTTATTTACGTAGCTGGATAACCCTTTAGTACAATATTTTGTATTAGCCCTATGTACTGTGTTATTGCTGTATTATTTTATGTGTTTTTACTGCAATATAGGCTCAGAACAAAATCCTCTCCAGAGAGCTGAAAGTTTACGATAAGACTACATACGCCTCCAGGGCAAAAGTGGTTTCATTTCCTGTAATAGATGTTCTAGATGATGAAAGACCAAATGAAGATAAAGATAAATTTTATTTGTCTATAAAATATGACCAACAATCAACTCTTTCTACACCAGGTTGTGAGATATGCTTTGCCTTTATTCATTTCAGCATTTCATATTTTATTGTTCTATAACTGACTGCAGTTCAGAGTAGATTAATTCAAAGTGGTTACAGCACGTGTCCCCTTTTGGGCTAAGGTGGGTGCACGTCTGGTAATCTCCCTTGCTTCACCCCAAGGGTATAAATCTTAATATCCAATAATGATAGACAGCACTCCGGTGGTATTCAATGCAAAGTGAGTTTTTATTTCATGTCAGCCGAATTGTGCCCACCACTGAAGCAACGTTTCGGGCTGAGTAAGCCCTTCGTCAGGCTAGGTAGGGCTGGGCGGAGATAAAGCGGCCATCCGGTTCAGACTGACTGACTGCAGTTCAGAGATTATTCAGTATTATGGATATGGTTTAAAGAGTTACTGCACTTTTTTTTAAAACTTTTGATATGTCACAGCGACATATCAAAGGTTTTCATCGGTGGGGGTCCAAGTTCTGGCGATCACTTGAAAAAGAAATCAGAAACTCAAAGCCAAGCGTTGTTTCTTCTCGTTGTTGAATACAGAAGTGAAGATGGGGTCAGTAGAATGTCTATGAAAAAAAAATAAGATGAAAAAAATTAAATGAAAGGTGAAGAAAAAAAAATTGCCACGTTATTGTCTCAATTGCAAATTGCAGTCCCCAATGCAGGGGCACCCTCCGGATGCAGAGCCAATCAACTTGCGCATGTTCTATTTTATTGCAGTGTGGAGGTATGGACCAAAATGCCACGTAAGCACTCCGTAGTGCTTCTGTGACCTTATGCTACATGCCTCCACTCGTATGTTCTGGATTGTGGACTCATTCAAGTGAATACAGTGCACACGTGGCCGGTGCCTGTATATTGCGGACCCGCTGTTTGTGGACCTCAATACAGCACGGTCGGCACATTTGTGTGCATGAGGCCTAAAGCATAGTACATATTCAGGCATTTTTATCCATATTTCACACCTGTAAAACCTGTAAAGGTGTCCAAAAATTGTGATTTTTTTTCCCATTTAATTCCTTTCTGACATAGCCTTCTACCTTTTTTTAATTTCAAAAGGCGTAACTTTTTTTTTTTTTTTTTTTTACATTTTTCATTCACATAGCCATAGGAGGGCTTGTTTTTTGCAGGACAAGTTGTACTTTCTAATTACACCATTTAGTTATATATACAATGTATTGAGAAGCTGTAAAAAATTATTAATGGGGTGGAAATGGAAGTCTGCTCTGTTTCTCCACCCAGGCTGTGGCTTGCTTGCTGGCAAGGCCTTGCCTTCTCTGCCCATAGGGTGCATGCACTCCCTCTAGCCCTTAGAGGGCCAGCACAAGCAACCTAATCTTCATCAGCCAATGGCTGGCCACCCTGGGGTACTTAAGGTACCCTTCCCTGGGGAAGGGTGCCTGAGCAATAGGTTTCATAGTTTGCTAAATTCCTATGAATGTATCATTTCTCTGTTGTCTGCCTGTGTACCGATTTTCTGCCTGTTTACTGGTCCTGATCCTCCACTACCTGACCTGATATGTGCCTAACCTCAGTCAAATCTGTTGACACAGTGGTTCCACACCCACTGGCGTAACACTGCCAGTGTTAGCACTATTAATAACTCCCCCCTTGTGTTAATGTTGTTGTGCCTTCTGTAGTATTGATGGACAATAATTGTGCTGTTTATTAAAAAATGTTAAATTTGTATTTAGGCTACCAGTTTGGAAGACAAACCATTAGAGACTACATAGCTCAAAGGAGAGAAATGTTTCTTGCTCAGGTATTTTTCACATAAAGAACATCTAATAATAAAAAGAATATGCAAAAGTCATACCAGGAAGTCACGTCAAAACCAGGGGAGAGAGCAAAAGCAAGGTCAAAAATACACAGCCAAAGTCCAAAACACAGTAGTTACAATGAGGATTAGCAAGCAGTAGCACTGGAGGTTTAGACCAATCTCAGGCAACCTGTGGCTGGCAGGCTGCCTGTTTAAATAGCGCTACAAGTAGGTCATGTGACGAGGCGGCGTCACATGACCTAACTCCAAAAGTGAAACAGGAAGTGCTGGCTTCCAGTACTAAGAGGTAGGTCACGTGACGTGGCCAGCGTCACGTGACCTATAGCACACATATTGATAGCTGAAACTCCTCCTGCCTGTCGTCAAGGAGATGGGGAGGACTCTGGCCGCGCAGAGACTGAACGTGCGCCAGGTCCTCCCTGCCCCTTGTTGTCATGGAGACGAGGTCGAACATCTCGTCCTCGCTCCTGAACAACAGTGGGAGTCCAGCGGTGCTGCACGGAGGAAGCACCCCGCCGACTCCCTGTGATATTGCCATTAATATTTATGCAAAAATTATATAGTATATAATTATATATAATAAAGCATAATATAATATTTAGTATGTTCATTACTGAAGCTTACTTATGATGCCACAGTAGCTTACCTGACTAAAACACACTTGTGATGTCACAGCAGTTTACCTGACATAGTTGTGATATCATAGGTGCTTATCTTAAGGAAAGGGAGTTGCCATGTCACAGCATCTTGCTTGTTTCAAAATCTGTGATGTCACATCAGTTTATCTTAATTCAATACACTTGCCATGTCAAAGTAGTTTACATCTGCATACCTCCCAACTGTCTTAGATCATGGGTATTGTGGGACAGCCTTCAAAATATGTTCCACTGTCCCACAGTCCCTGGAGGACTGTGGCATGTCCCAATTTTAGCTGTATCTGCATACAATGGTGAAGCAGGAAGCTGTCAGCTCCCTGCTCCTCCATTCCCTGGCCTGTGCTCTCCCCAGCAGTAGGTGTGATGCAGTCACAGGAGCAGTGAGAAGGAGAGCGCACAAGCCAGGGATCACCTTCCTGCCTGTGCGCCCTCCCGCGTTGACGTCACTGCATTGTACCTGCTACTGGGCAGAGCATGATGTGCTCCATTCATCCGGGCTTGTTGAGTAGTCAGCGGGGCTTGTTGAGTATTCACTACTGTGAAGGGGCACTAAGAGAGTGTTCTACTGTGAAGAGGGCATAACTACTGTGTGGGGGGCACAAAGGGTACTGAGGGGATTGGGTGTATAGATTTTGGCATTGGGTGGAAAGTTAGTGGCGTGGTTCTCTTGTCCCTCCTTGGGCTTCTCATAAGTTGGGAGGTATGTACGTTTGTGATGTTACAGCATGTTACCTCACCAGAAACCTCACTTTAACAAAGTTGTGATGTCACAGATGCAGACATCTATTGATATGAATAAAAACTACTTGTGATGTCACAGTTGCTTACCTGAGTGCCACACATCTTTGATGTGACAGCATGTTTGCTGTGTGAAACCCATTTGTGATGTCACAGTAGTTTATTTCATTTTAACAGACTTGTGATTTTACAGATGCTAACAGTCAGTTACCTGATGAATACCACTTGTGATGTCACAGGAGTCTGATGGCAACATAGTTATCATGTCATAGCAGTTTACCCGAATGATACAGATCTGTGATGTCACAAGATGTTACTTGTGTAAAACCCATTTGTAATCTCACAGCAGCTTACCTAAGGAAAGCACATTTTTTATGTCATAGCTGTCTACTGGATTTGAAACACTCGTGATATCATAGTAGTCTACCCAGGGGCAGAGTGCAATAACAGTATATGTTGCTAGCTGTATGACAACTGATTCCTGACTGGGGCTGGAGCGGATTTTCTTTATATGATAAAGTTTTTTTTTAATGTTTTTATTTTACTAAGCTTTCAGACAGTTCTTGAATTACAAAAGAGAGACTAATAAAATCATACTGCACAGTGAGGTATACTAATTAGTTTAACAATATTCTGTCCTATAAAACAATATACTCACCTAACACTCCTCTGTTTTGGTGCAGCTTTTGACTTCCCATTGAACTAAATTGGTAAAATTGGCAACAAATCCACAACCGACACATTTGATAAATTGACATGCTGCTAATTTAACAATTTTCATTGTCAATCAATTTCACTCAGAATGTTTCCACTGTACGTGGACGTAGCATTTCCTCCCATGTGGGTGTACCTTTAAAGGGGCTGACCGACAAAATAAAAAAATCTCAGACGTGCCACTGAATGCTGTACAATATAAAATGATGGTATACTTGGTATATCTCTTTCTATGTTGCCATTCTCTGTGCTGACAGTCTGCTGGTCCTCCTGTGGCTGCATTTTTAAAGACTGCAGCGGTGACTTGCAGGTACACAATGTGTGACTACTGCAGCCAATCACTGTCATCAGCGGTATTCCACTGCAGCCAATTACTGTCATCGGTAGTCCACTGCAGCCAATTACTGTCATCAGCTCTATTCCACTGCAGCCAATCACTGTCATCAGCGGTATTTGCACTGCAGCCAATCACTGTCATCAGCAGTATTGCACTGCAGCAAATTACTGTCATCAGCTGTTCATGTCTCAGATGCAGTCTGTAAACAAGCAGCGGTAGGAGGACCGGACCAGAAATATACAGAACAGTGCTGACCAAAGAGACAAATATATGATCATTTTTTATTTTAAGGTATGTCTGTCTTATCTTGGACAGCTACTTTAAAGTAGCCACTTTTCAGTATTGGCTTGGGAAATACACTGTAAGCTGCTGTCTCTGAGCTTAAACTGTCTTATTTTAATCCCAGTTCTCTATCAACACAAAACAAGATGCAATAAAAGAGATGAAGAAAATTATTTTAAAAGAAAAGAAAAAAATAGGTGATGCTGAAGGGAAACTTGAAGAGGACACTGCAAGATTTGAAGAATTTTTGAAGGAATCTGATAGAAATGTAGTGGAGGCTTTGAAACTGTAAGCATTTGTATAATTTTTACTCAACTAGTTTTATTTTGTTTGTTACAGTTCTTATTTTCTTACAGTGCAGACCAAGAAACAAAAGCTAAACTTGAAAAGATCACAGAAACCAAGAAAGTCACTGCAGAAATTCTGGTACTTAAAAGGTATGGCTGCAGGATGTCATGTAATGACTACTCACCAGATACACGTATAACCAAACATTTAGGATGTTGATGACTCAGTGCTGCCATTTTGAATATTTAGGACCCACACAGTCAACAATCAGACCTTCTTGGACTTCTTCCTGTCACAAACATACCAGCTGGGTGCTGCTATTCTAGCGATGCCGGCAGAGGTGTTGGTTGCCTTGTGCAACAATTACACAGTCATATTGCTAGTCGATATTTGTTGTCTATTTACTCCACTGTTCCTTTCTTGCTTTATGGTGTAGAGAGAGGTGTGGGTATTTCTTACACTGACGTTTAACTGTATATATGACCAGAAAGAAGCCCTTATATGCAGCTGAGGAATTGTTTGTTTCAAGTTACAAACCTTCTGTTGCTTTACACTTTTGCACCACTTTCATTCCATTTGTAGTCTTATAGACCACTTAATAAGCAGATTATACAGTACATGTGAAATTAATTTGAGAGTTAAGCTCTGTGCATGTCCAGAACATGGCAGGGCATTCTATACAAAATATGCACATTTGCATCTCTTATATTATAAGCAGGTTCGATTCCCGGCCTGCATTTGTTCTCTATATTCAGTGTATTAATATTGCATTTCTTGAAGCTATTGAGAAGGATGGCTTTTTTGACTATGATTTTCTCTGTGCCTCACAGTGACATTGCTAAATGTGAAGAGACTCTTAAGGAGTACAAATTATATGAACATTTCCTTAGCCTGTTGTCTCCATCAGAATGGCGGGAAGCTCAAAATGAGAAAAGAGTAATCAGGGAGGCAGCAAAGAAAAGAGACAGAGAAAGAAAATTCACTTTGCCTTTTCCACCTGTAACAAAAAGTGTGTACTTTACTAACCTAAAGTTTAGTTTTAGAACTATAGGGCTGATGTCACTCCATTTTATCTATAATAGTCTATATGGTCAGCACCTTGGGTATAGTGTGTAGGTGCCCTGTGGTAAGGTAGCACTTCTGTAAATCTACAATAGAAAACTATGGCACTCAGTCATTCTCGGTCAATATGCTTGTTTTTTATTGGTATTTCCAGCAAAACAAGAGGTATAGTGCACTGAATACATAAAAGATAGAGTGCTGTGGTTTTCTATTCTACTCAGTTTTTTCTAGCATTATTCTGGCGTTTGGTGACTGGTATTTTTGCAAAAAAAAAAAAAAAAAAGCCACCTCCAGATGTTGCATGGGAGTCTATGGCAAATATTAAACTCAGGACAGTCTTTTATTGTAGTGGCTTTTTTCCACACTTAGGTGCATTTTTTGCGTCACTGGCATTTTTTTTTATTGCAGTATGCTCTGGGTGTACAAAATGTTTTTAGACCTCTCTATAGGGGAAATAACCGCCACACTGTGTGTCTAAAAAACTACGCCAATAAAAAAAAAAGTCTAATATGACAGAATTTCCTGGCACTTTTTATAAGCCAAAAAAAGGCTATAAAAGGACTATGTGCGTGAAAGCACCCTAATAGAGCACAAGGAAGGCAGCAGCTTGTCTCAACAGTGACAAAACAAGCAAGTTTCATTGGACAAGCAATCTGACCACTATGCCTTCCAGGGGTGTAGCTATAGTGTGTGCAGAGGTAATAGTCACTATCGGGCCCAGGAGCCTGAGCGGGCCCAAAGAGCCTTGTGCTGCATAAGAAGACACCAGTATTATAGAAAGTGCATGCTGGTCAAGTTACACCTCTGGCTGGAGGTAAGGGGTTAGGTCAAGAATTTGGCAAGGTGGGGAGGTGCTGTTTCAATTTTTGCCTCAGGCAGAAGGAAGGCTATGTGTTCCCCTATCCCTGGCCAAAAAGCACTGAGGGAAGGGGGGCCCAAGCTGAACTCTTGCACCAGGGCCCATGAGCCTTTAGCTATGCCCCTGCCTACAACAGGGGATACATATACCCTACAGTGAGTGGAGAGTAGAATATCCAGATGAAGTCTACAGTTTTCATATATCTCTTTGCTTGATTACATTCCAGGCCAACATGTCAGCAAATATAACTAACTGCAATAACTTTCTGTAAACTTTTGTGACTGTATTTTTCTCCCATTGGATTATGGATGCCGTAATTATTTCTATTGCAGAGGCAGATGGAAAGTTAATGAGGTTATTGTCTAAAGCAGAAGCTATGAGAGAGCATAGATATCTGCCCCATCGTAAGTCATCTGTCACTGAAAGTAAGAGATCATCAACTAGGTAATACGATATTGTGCAGTGGATATATTCCCTATTCCTTATATAGCACAAATTCCACAGAGATAATCATCATATCTTCTGTCTCCAGTGGGGTTCACAAGATAATTTCCATGTCTGAAACACACACCAGGGCCAACTACATCAATATGTTACAGGCACACACTTAAAATTAAAGGGGCCGTCCGCTTTACCTTGAGTCTTTTCCCATGTGTGGTAGGCTGGAAAATAAGAATCTGTGTTTGCGCTCTGTGAACCACAGCAGCATCTACAGTAAGCGTGCTCTTCTGTCTGCTACATGTGAGCTAGCATGCATTGCACACTTTCCCCCGCATCTTGGACTGTCAGTGCTTAAAAGGGTTTTCCAAGTCTTAGACACTGCTGCATTTCAAAAAGTGCAAGCATGGCACCCTCTGTAGACAACACCATCTGTGCACCCTGCTTCTCATAATCTCTCCATGAGTGCTACGTGAGGAGGCCGGAGCTGGGGACACACTGCAGGTGCAAGGAGGTAGACTATGTTCTGAGAGAGCATACATGAAACATGGATCTGGAGCAGGGTTTTTTCCCTCTGTACTATATGTTAGATGGACCTTGTCCACAGAGCAGGGGAACACTATAAAATGATTGTGTTGCCAGTTTTTTCTTACTCAAGACGTTAGTCAGGAGGGATTATAATGTAGTAATAGCAGGCAACTAAGAACCAGGTCTGGCCCATGGAAATAGTGAATACTGACTAAGGATAGGTCATCAATAGAGAAGACCCGAAAAGACCCTTTAATGATGGTGCCCATTCAGGAACTGAGAGGGTACCATAGCCACAGACATCTGCTGTACAGCAGACATCTGGCAGCCCATTATCAGAGACAACTTAGGCTACTTTCATATCTGTGCTTTCCCTTTTCACTGCAAGCAGTGTTTTACTGTCCGCGATGTGGTGCGGAGCAAGACGGATCCGTCATGACTCACAATGTAAGTCAATAGGGACAGATCAGTTTTCTCAGACACAATGGAAAACAGATCCATCCCCCATTGACTTTCACTGGAGTTCATGACGGATCCATCTTGGTTATTTTAAAGATAATACAACCAGATCCGTTAATATCGGATACAGCCGGTTGTATTTTTGTGACGGAACGCTGGTGTGAAAGTAGCATTAGATAATGGACTTTTAAACCCATCAGATGCTGTGGTCAGTTGCGACCACAATATCTCAGTGGTCGTTTACCAAGAGCAAGAGCCCTGGCTTTCTTAAAGGTGTGTTTTTCAATCTTCCATTCATTTTTTATTTATGTTTGACAATAAAACAACCATAGAGTAAACGCTCATGCTTCCTTCCTACAAGGATGCTAGAACTTTTTTTGTTTTAAAGCTATGTATAGTCAGGGGCTTTGGAGCTCTGCATCATAAAAACAGAGCCTCAGACCACTATTAAGAAATGAATGACCACAGGAATTAAAATTTTCATATTCATTTAATCTGGATTTAGAACTCCCAGTGAAACTTCTACTGATGAGCGAGAAACGCAAACTGGCGATTCAGACAGTGAAGAGGTAAGCTTGTATTACCATTTTAAAGTGGACCTCTCGCCGTTCCTGACATGCCTGTTTTAATAGCTATTCCCTATGTAATAACAATTCTGGAACATCTATTGTTATGTCTCTCTGGTCTGCCATTCCTTTATTATTTCTACTAGAAGTTATGAATGAATTGCTAGCAGTCTGCAAGCAACATTTTGTCTGGGAGCCCTAATGAATGACACTTTTTGTATAGCAAAACACAACATTTTCCCACCTTGTACAGAAGCCATGTGATGCCAATATGCTATGCTACCCTAGTAGATGATGGACAGTCCGCAGTCACATGGAGTGGTATTGCATCATTCAGCTGGGCTTATCTTCTGCACTGTGCTTCTAGTCTGGTCTACAACTGCAGCTAACATTTACTGCATTACCTGTACATAGAAAGTTATCACTGTGTTATGTGTGATTACACAGGACTGCAGGTAACATCTACTATATTATCTGTACTCCAAGAGTTATCTGTGGTTACATAGGACTGCAGGTGACATCTACATTATCTGTACTCAGACAGTTATCACTGTGTTATCTGTGGTGTTACATAGGACGCAGGTAACATTGACTACATTATCTGTACAGAGAGTGATCACTATATTATCTGTGGCATTATATGAGACTGCAGTTACATGATGCTAAATTACTCTGTTCATATTATATTTGTCAGGTTGCTTCATGACCAGAGTGTAGATAATGTAGCATCATGTACTTGTAGTCCCATGTAACACCACAGATAATACAGTGATCATTCTCTGTGTACAGATAATGTAGATGATGTAACCTGCAGTCCTATGTACCATCACAAATACACAGGGATATAATATTCTGTGGGGCAGTACTACAGCAGACTACTACTTGCGCAACGTCCCTTATCGTCCACAGACATAGACTCCACAGGCAGTGAACTCAGCGAGGCAGAGCCGACATCACACCTGCTGAGTGCTAATCCTCTCCTGCCTCCCGTCCCAGGCCTCTGTGCACTGCGCACACAACATCTCCTGACATTGTGACGTCATGTACTAATGCAAAACCTTCATGGTTAAAGGGACCGCAACCGGGATATTCCCAGCAGTGGTTCCCTGTCAGTTCTCAACTGTATCTGTGTCCTTAAGATGCAAATACAGTTAAAACTTTTGGCGCTGTCTGACCCCTGCAAATGCGTGATTTGAGACTACCACTGGGCACAGGTATATCAGTTAAGTCATAGGAAATATGAGCATACCGGGAGATTTTTCCTGTAAAAGTATGGACAAGGCAGTATACAAGAGAGGAGTTATAGAATTAGAATATGTCCCTTGTGTCGGAATAGTGAGAATAGAGTGCAAGTGAGGGAGACATGGGGCTTGAATGGACGTTCATCTGGATCCTCAATACACTCCCTCACTCACTGCATCAAGTGTCCGACAGCACTTGGTCGTCTAGGGGTTTATACCATAGTAGAATAATACTCCAGATACTCGTTGTTTTATAATATATGAAGTAGATCTTTATTACTGTGCCCAGTAAAGCACAGGGTACAGCATGATGGTGAGTACTGTTACAAAGAATGTCAGTGACAATAACAGTATATATACACAGCGGTGTTACATAACACTGCTACAACCCCCGCAGTGTGCACAGACAACAACTGTGCTTTACGACCCTCTCACACCCATCATTATCATACTGGTCATTCAACAAACAGAAGTCCCTAGAAACTGGAAGATTCTAGACTTGTCAGCCAGGAAAACTCTGGAACTTTCCTTCACTGGAATCTGACTCCATTTTGTCTGCATTAAACCTCACATCTCTTCCTCCTACACCTTGTGCCCTCACTGTTTTCTCAAACTGTGAGCCAAGTCTTACCAGCTAGGTGCCACCTAGTTGTTGGTAAAAAGCGATCATGCACTCACGTCCTTCCCTCATGAAAGTGAGCAATATTTATAATTTTGGCATGGAGTTCAATTACTGGTGGTGATGCTAAGGAATTCTTTATGAAATACATCTGCTGGTAAAAGGAGAACATTACATGGAGGATGTTCACCTTTCACCAGGAGATGGCAGAGAGCATTAGAGACTGTGGTACAGTTGGAAAATGAGAGTTAAAGGGGTTCTCCGGGAATTAAGAAAATGAATATACTTAAATATTACTTACTAATAAATATATTCCCAAATACCTTTCATTATTTATAATGGCTCACTTGTCTAGGGAGCAATCATCAGGGGAAACAAAATGGCCGCCATCCTGTCTATACACACAAAACCTGTCCTAATCACACAGCAGGACAAGTTACTTCACAACACTGAGGTAAAGAGCTGCCTCATCCTCCTCTCTGTTCTACTTGTCAGGGATTATGATCCTGAATACAGCTGATAAGATCTTCAGCTGAATCTCTGTAGGAATGGAGATCATGAGGAGACATGAAGTACAGAGAGGATAGACAGGACAGACTGTGGTAATGGAGACTACATACAAGAGCTGCTGCTTATTATCCACATTTGCTCATTCCTACAGAGATTCAGCTAAATGTCTTATCATCTGTACTCAGGATCATAATCACTAGCGGAGAGGAGGATGGGGCAGCTCTTTACCTCAGTGATATGAAGTAATTTGTCCTCCTGTGTGATTAGGACAGGTTTTGTGTGTACTAATAGGACGGCAGCCATTTTGTTTCTCCTGATCATTGCTCCCCAGACAAAACGAGCCATTCTAAGTAATGAAAGGTATTTGGGAATATATTTATAATGAATAATATTTCAGTATTTTCTTTTTCTTAATTCCCGGAGAACGCCTTTAAGTCACAGCTCCAGCGTGTCCACATCATTGCTGGCTGTAGAGGTCCTGTTCTGCTGTTCCCAGGTCCTCTGACCTAGTAACAATGAAAGAAAGTCACCAGAGACGGTAAGTCTATATACATATGAGTGTACTTGTGTTATGTATGGCTACAGATGTCCTTCTCAGCAAAATCCTGCATATACCTCTGGTATGGACATTTCTGTGCAGAACATGTCAAAGAGATAGCAGACAGTGTACAACCTCAATAACACTACAGCAAATATTGGGCTATTTCATTGATGTTCCAGTGTGAGCTGGTTCAAAATGCATGTACATAGACACAGGGAGGCCGAAATGTGTCTCAGTCTTACCTTGTGATGTTAAGTATTTTTGTGTTAAAAATGATAAAAGTATTATAGTGGTGATACCTTTATTGGCTAACAAAAAAAAAATCCAATTTCAAAAAGCCAAATGCAGAGCTTTTTAAAATCTTCAAGTAAGAGCTTTGTCATATTTCATCTTCAAAGTAAGATCAGTAGTACAGTAGCAGTTCATCCAAAACCTACGCATTTCAGACTCATTAGACATTACTAAGTCCATGTTCACGTACAGTATGCTTTTCTATACAGTACATGCTAAAATACACCCATTATTAAAAAAAAAAAACCTCCCTTCCAAGGTGCACCAGAAAAACTGTTTATATTATATTAATGGTAAAGATGAGGGCTCGCATGGAGGAGTGAATACAGACCATGTGGAAATAGAAATGGTGCAATATAAAATGTTTTTGATTAGCTAATAAAGTTATTACTATTGTAATTTTTATTGCAAAAGTACTTAACATCACATACATTTTTGTGGCTAATACAATACCATGCTATTTTGACTATACCAGTATGTCACTTACCTTGGAAAGAGATGGTACCAGGATGCTCTATGGGAAGAAAGCAAGCAAGCCGACTGCTGCAGTGTTATAGTCTGGTATTCATGTGGATGTTCCTTTAACATCTAACATCTATCTAATCATTGTACAAGACAAGTAATGGCAGTGGTCTCTTTCAAAAGGATAATGCGTCTTGCAACACTGCAGAAATTGTTCAGGAATGGTTTGAAGAGTTGATGTATTGGGGAAGAGTCCCCAAATCTCAATCTCAATCTGAAGATATATGGGATGTGCTAGAAACACAAGCCTGATCCATGCAGACCACAGCTAGCAACTTACAGGAGTTGAAGAAGCTTTTTTGGGGAAAAAATATTAACTCCCCCCATACTCCATTTGTAAAGTACATTTTATAACTGGTGGTACATGTAATTATCTTACTAGCGTATATATTGCCGAATTAAACTCTCCGTTCCAGTCTGTTGTTACTTCTGCTGTGACCCAGGTCTATATAGAAGATGCTATAATGTATAGGGAGTCACAGTGTGAGGGCGAGAGATGGTCACATGACAAAAGCGCAGACCAAAACACAACACTTAAAGGGGTTGTGCAACATAACAATACTGAGGACCTATCATCATGATCATCAATATTATAGCTGATTGAAGCCGTAGAGGTGCTCGTGCGACCCTGCTTGTCATCTCACTCATAGTGGCGGCATAGTGTAATTACAACTGCTCGTCCTATTAAAGTGAATGCATAACCCCTTTAATTTAGTAATATGTTGGGGGAATTCCCAGAGTATTTCTTTAAATCAGGGATGCCCAACCTGTGGGACTCCAGCTGTTGCAAAACTACAACTCCCAGCATGCCTGGACAGCCTACGGCTACCAGGGCATGATGGGAGTTGTAGTTTTGCAACAGTTGAGCATCCCTGCTTTAAAGGATCTGCTGCTAATGCCTTGATGCCAGATACCACAGGACACCTTCAGAGGTCTTGTGGTCCATGCCTCAACTGGTAAGAGCTGTTGTGGCAGCATGAGAGGGACCTACATAAGATTAGGCAAATAGTTACCGGTAACTATACTTGATTCTAGGAAATACAGAATATGTTATGAATGTAATCCTTTATCTCTACACAGGAGCCTGAACTATATTTCACTGGTCCCCAACAGTTACTTCAGATTTTTGCAGATCTGGAAGAGCAAAATGCAATTTTAATGAAAAAGGCTCAAGAATTAGATGAAGCTATGCAAGACATCAAAGCAAGAAAGACCATCAGTCAGGAAAGAATGTGAGCATTTTAATTTTCTTTTTGTTAGGGATAACATTTCATATGATAATTTCAATCATTTACCTTCATTTTTTTGGCTCTGTTCACATCTTTGTTGTGGGTTCTGCTTGAGACTTTCTTGCCTGGATACAAAATTTGCGGTCAAGAGAGTTTGTTTGGATGGAGGGTTTTGATCGCCATCTAATAGAAGTAAATGGGTGTCTCTCATATGTTTTTCTGGTGTTTTTTAAGGGCTTTTGTGAATATTGCCGAGCTTTTTTCGACACTTGTTTAGGCAAATAATGCCAGCTCTTGATGTTGCATGAAAGTGTATGGAAAATAGTAAACACTGGGCAAAACTGACCTTTTTTTCACCCTTGAGGTGCATTTTTGGTGAATGGTGTTTATTTCAAACCACAACATTCTCTAGGTCTGACGTTTTTCTCCCTTATACATTGATGGTTTTTTTTTTTTTTGCTGGTTTATTAAAACTCAAATATGTGTTTTTGCATGACTTGCAAAATGCCACAAAAAAAGTCAGGTGTTTTCGGATGCCCTTTTTGCCCAAACTGTTTTTAACATGACGGAACAGAACAAAAATAAAGCCAACAGAGGTCAACAAACAAATCCCACCCTTCTCCAGAGCAAACTTGCTTTCTGATTGTTACATATATGGGGATTTTTTTTTCCAGAGCAGGTGCACAGTGCCAAATTAGTTGCACCAAGCACATGATGTCAATAAAGTTTCCATTTTTTCACTATCGACACAGGATCTTCAAAATGTGGACTACTTGAAGCCACCCTTAAAGAAGCACCCCCATCCTCTTTTTTTTCTTCACTAAACCTAGATATCTCTACAAGTATGTCAAAACAGTTCTTACTGTTGCTTCATCCCTGCTACAAGTCTCCTTTCCTTGCTGCAATCTGGCCTACTAGTCCCAGAATACTGCTGTCCTAAGGGGGATAGTGTATGACCATGTGATTTCAAAATTTCCTTGCAGCTTAGTGATTCTAAATATTCTGTGTTGGTGTGGAGGCTGTATTGGGAGCAATGAAGTGCTGCTGAGGGTGGAAATACAGCAGACAATCTTCCTTCAGACTCTGCTTGTAGTTTCCATCTGCACAGGGAGGAGAGAAACTGACTTGCTGGGGAAGACATAAGTATAAGGACAGAATGGTTAGTCCTTTCTAAATCACATGATGCAGTAACTGAAAATGAAGATGCGAACTTCTGTATAGACTAAGCATCTAAAAATGTAACTTTATTAGTAAAAGAGGTGCAAGTCTGAAAAAAAAATCACTGGAGTGGTTCTTTAAAGTACGACTAGATTGCCACATAATTTGATGGCAAATATGTGTGGTCATTCGCTAATGCGGGTGGCCATGGTTTAGTCACATGTTGGTCAGCTTTGTCATCTGGCCATAACCATGGTGTTTTATGAGATGTAATGTACATGGTAACAATTCTTTGAATGTTTCAATGAGACACTAATTTCACATATCCTAAACATTAAATACATAAAACATTAAAATATACAATTCAGATACCATTTTTATTCTCATTCTTGGTTGTGTGACTTACAGGATCCAGAAAATAAAAGCTCTTAATGAACACAAGAACATGCTTTCAGAGGCCTGTGTCAAAGAACAAGAACAGATTGCAGAACTTCAGCTGAAAACTAAGATGTTTACTTTTGAGAATGTGACATTAGAAGATCAGGTAATTTTTATTTTATTTAGAAAAATAAACTTACCCCAGCTAGATCAGCATGGTGAAAAACCAGTTCAGGGGATCCGTAAACATAACAAATCCAAAAATGATTGTCAGGCACTCAGAAATTAAAATAATATCGGCTTTATTCACATAACAGAAAAAAAATCACTGCAGTGGTATACCATAGCTTAGCCTAGGCTTTTCAATTGTCATCCAACGGAGCTAACATAACACAGTCAGGATAGAATTATAGACAATTTTTTTTAATTACCTGAGGTAAATCAAGGGTGATAGTAAATTATACAATTGTTGTTAATGTAGGCTGACGACATAAAAGAAACTAATAGGACATACAAATCACAGAAAAAAACGTGGTCTAAAATGGCAGAAAATTGCTCAGACCCCATATGCTGTTGCGCATATCAAACCGGGGGAGCAAATCCTGCACATGTGATCCGTTGCTAACAGCAATCCCCAGCAAAAAAATCCATACAATGAAGGATGCCTGCAGCGGACCACATGTACCACAAAAACATCCTACACAAGGTAACCAATTGTGTGGATGTGGCGAACTATATAATCAAACAATCACTAGTAGAGGTGCACTGCAGCGGTAATGCAATTGACAATATATGGCTAAACCCTCACACTGATGTTAAAATGAGACTTTCGCCAATATATTCTTATATCAAGAACATACCGGAGCCCGAGCATCGCGTCAAGGTGTCTCAGAGTGGCTCGGGACCTAACGCTAACCTACCTTGCCGTTGGGCAATTGCGGAAGGAGCATATAGGCCGACACACAGCAACCTACTCCTAGTTACCTCCAGCGTGAAATCACACATACAATGGGAGGAGGGAGGAGACTATGAGCCCCACCCACCCCAAGATGTAAGTAATGGTACATTCAGACCTGGAGTTGCCACACACAATGGAGGTGTGGCAACTCCAGGTCTGAATGTACCATTACTTACATCTTATGGTAACATTCTGGTGCACCTGTGTAGCCTGAGTCACAAGAGTCATTGGTATATGGGGCTCATAGTCTCCTCCCTCCTCCCATTGGATGTGTGATCTCACGCTGGAGGTAACTAGGAGTTGGTCGCTGTGTGTCGGCCTATATGCTCCTTCCACAATTGCCCAACGGCAAGGTAGGTTAGCGTTAGGTCCCGAGCCACTCTGAGATACCTTGATGGGGTGCTCGGGCTCCGGTATGTTCTTGATATAAGAATATATTGGCGAAAATCTCATTTTAACATCAGTGTGAGGGTTTAGCCATATATTGTCAATTGCATTACCGCCGCAGTGCACCTCTACTAGTGATTGTTAAACTAATAGGACATGTTTCATATTTCTTATGGTGCTGCTTTTGTATACTGCTGTCACTCTAAGAGCTCATGCACACAGACGTTTGTGTCCCTTCAATGGGGCATCAGCAAAAATATAGAACATGTCCTATTCTTTTCCGCATTATTGACAAGGATAGATCTGTCCTATTATGGCTCAGACGTTCCATTCCACAAAATGCAGAACACACGTGGCCGGTATCTGTGTTTTGCAGATTCGCAATTTTTGCAGACTGCAAAACAGGCAATGTGCATGAGCCCTACATTTCCAGAAAAGCCACAGTATTTCCTACACTTGCTTAGGCTATACCTAGAATTTAAAGGGGTTCTCCGGGAATTAAGAAAATGAAAATACGTGAATATTACTTTATTATAAAGATATTCCCAATTACCTTTCATTAGTTATAATGGCTCGTTTTGTCTGGGGAGCAATCATTAGGAGAAACAAAATGGCCGCCGTCCTATCAGTCCACACAAAACCTGTCCTAATCACACAGGAGGACAAGTTACTTCACATCACTGAGGTAAAGAGCTGCCTCATCCTCCTCTCTGCTCTGCTTTTTTTTTTCTGTTGTTTAATTTGATATTTAGCTGAATCTTTGTGGGAATGGAGTTCATCAAGAAACATGAAGTACGGAGAGGAGGGACAGGACAGACTGTGGTAATGGAGACTGCATACAAGTGCTGCTGCTCATTAGCCACATCTGCTCATGAACTCCATAACTACAGAGATTCGGCTGAAGTTCTTATTTGTATTCAGGATCATAATCCCTGACAAGTAGGAGAGGAGGATGAGGCAGCTCTTTTACCTCAGTGTTGTAAGGTAACTTGTCCTCCTGTGTGATTAGGACAGGTTTTTTGTGGACTGATAGGACGGCGGCCATTTTGTTTCTCCTAATCCTTGCTCCCCAGACAAAACGAGCCGTTATAACTAATTAAAGGTATTTGGGAATATATTTATAATGAAGTAATATTTAAGAATTTTCATTTTCTTAATTCCCGGAGAAACCCTTTAAGATTAAGGATGGGTTCTCATGTGTTTCAAGGGCTTCTGTCATCAGGAACATGGTTATTAAACTGGCTGACTTTACACATGTGCTAATGTGAGCTGAAGCTAACAGTCTCTGTCCCTTTTGTCTAGGTGCCTCTGTTTTGTAAAAAAAAAAAAAAAACTTTTATTTTATGCAAATGAGCCTCTAGTAGCAAAGGGGGTCGTTACCACTACACCTAGAGGCTCTGTTCTCCCTCCTCTGGCCGCACCCTCATCATGTTGATTCACAGGGCCAGGCAATGTTGACATCATCCTGCCTGGATGATGAGGGCATGGCCAGAGGAAGGAGAACAGAGCCTCTAGGAGTATTGGCAACACCCCCATTGCGCTGGCTGGATCCTTGACAGATTCCTTTTTGTCAATAGGGTCCAGCGATGAATGGCAGTATACTTTGCCTTTTTTAATCCACTCCTGGCTTTGGCTTAAAAAACCTGAGTGTGTGGCAGTACCCTTAGCGTGTCCTCACATGTGGCAGATTTTGTTGAAGAAATGTCTGCAACTGAAAATCACTTCCATTAATCCTAATTGGATTGTTTTGGCAACAAGCACATGGTTTTCTGTAACAAAATCTGCCATGTGTGAAAGCACCCTAGTCTCACATCCAATAGACGAAAGCTGTTTATATTGTGGGAAAACCCCTTTAGGAACAATGGTCCTCCATATATGCAGTTCTGCACAATGGCTTTAAGGGAGGTCCTGTGCAAATGGCAAATGGAACAATCCCTCCATAAAGGAGTTGTGTCACTTCAGCAAGTGGAATTTATTATGTACAGCATGTTAATGCAAGCCACTTACTGATGTATTGTTGTTATCCATTTTTCCATCACATTATACACTGCTTGTTTCCATGGTTACGGCCACCCTGTGATCCATCAGAGGTGGCTGTGCTTGCACACTATAGGAAAAAGTGTCGGCCTCTCTGGTTGGGCACATAGGATGGTGCTTTTTCCTATAGTGTACAAACACGGCCACTGCTGCTAGATTGCAGGGTGGTAGTAATCATGGAAACAAGCAGTGTAGATTTTCGCTGCAGAAAAAAAAGTATAATTCAAGTGAATGGGGTTTAGAAAGCATAATTTCCGCATGATGGGAAAAAAATTGTATGGGTTTGAGTGTGCTGCAGAAATTTTAAATTTCAACACTTTTAACTGATGACCTATCCTCTGTATAAGTCATCAGTATCTGATCGGTGAGGGTCCTACACTCGGGACCCCACTGGTCAGCTGTTTGAGAAGGCACTGAAGCTCCTGTGAGTGCTGCTGCCTTCTCTCAGCTTATTCTAGGGCATTGATGTCACGTTCATCTGTCACATGTCCAGGCGCAGCTCAGCCCAGGTAAATGGGGCTGAACTGCAATAAATAGCAGAGCTGCTGTACAAGGTATAGAGCTGTGATCGGTGAGCGTGAGGAGGCCGTGGAGCTCACAGGATAGGTCAGCAGCTAGAAAGTGTCAGAAAACCCCTTTTAAAAAGAGTTAGCTGTTTAAGTATTGCATATATTTCTTACCACAGGATAACATTTTAGCTACACTGAAGAAAAAAATTACAGATGTATACACAAGATGTATAGGTGAGGTCCAGGCAGCAATAGACACTGTGCAAATGTTATCAAGTATTGAAAATCGACTTGGAGAATTGCAAGACACATTAGAGTCACTTCCTAAGGAAATGGTTGCAGCTGCACAAAAAGCAAAGCAAAGGGAAAGGAGGATGAGGTAAACATAGTAATAGTGACCATTCCATGAACATTTCTCAAAGATAAGGCAAACAGAAGCCTCATAATGGGATGCTGTGTGTCTGTGACTGTCACCTTAAGCTGGCCATACTTTTTAGATCCTGAGCCCCCCGTATACAGGCATGCTTAACCAAGCATGCCTGTTTTTCTAGTTGCTAACAGATATTTACATCCAAATGTTTGAAACCTGTCTATAAGGGCTCATGCACACGAGCGTGTGCCGGCAGTGCTGCGGTCCGCAATGCACGGGCACTGACCGTGGGGCCACAGCATGCGGATCTGCATCCGAGGGTCCTCACGGCAAACAAGTAGTGCTTGCGCTACTTTTTTGCAGTGCGGAGGCACAGCCAGAAACACCACGGAAGCACACTGTAGTGCTTCTGTGGTGTTCCGATCCTTGCCTCCGCTCCGCATCTCCCGGATTGCAGACCCATTGAAGTGAATGGGTCCTCGATCTGTGATGGGGGCTGCACATGGCCGGTGCCCGTGTATTGCGGACACGCTGTATGCGGGCTGCAATATGGCCGCGGCCGGGCAATGGCGTGTGCATGAGCCCTAAGGCTTCATTCACACGACCGTATTTTGTTTCCGTGTCCGTTCTGTTTTTTTTGCGGACCGTACGCGGAACTATTCATTTCAATGGGTCCGCAAAAAAAACGGAAGGTACTCCGTGTGCATTCCATTTCCCACAAAAAAGATAGAACATGTCCTATTCTCGTCCGTTTTGCTGACAAGGATAGGCATTGTTACAATGGATCCGCAAAAAAACGGAAACACGGATGCCATACAGAAAGTCATCCATTTTTTTTTTTTTGCGGATCTGCAATTTGCGGACCGCAAAACACATACGGGCGTGTGAATGAAGCCTAAATATATAGAAAGAAAATCTGTAAAAGACCGGGCACAGAAACTACATGTACCTATAGAGGAGTCTATATTAATTATTATTAATAGTCTATATTAGGAGTCTATATTAATTATTATTAATAGCACCGACAGACTGCTTAGATGCTATAACTTTCAAGAATGAACTGACCCAAGCAGTTGCACATTTATTGAAAGTACATGCAGCTCATCTTCTGCCGGCTCCTTCCCCGTTAGCCACCGTAAGAGACTTGCCTCATCTATATACTAAACAGCAACACATTCAATCCCCAGAACAGCTACACAACTTAAATACCCCATTAGAGAACATAATGGAGAACGGAACTATAAAATCCCTGGCCGACATAAATAGTATATTGAATGAGAGGCCACTGAATTTCCTGGCATACAATAAACTCAAAACAGCACTTCACTCATATATACAAAAGGAAGACTTAGACAGACAGATGCCAAAATTTGAGGCATCGTAATCCGCCTGTCAAAGTGCTTTCAAAACTCTACTACCTTATTCTCACTAAAGCTTTTCCAATAAAGAGAGCATACATAGGTCTCTGGGAAAGAGATTTGGGGCTTGAATTGTCACATACGGTCTCTACTATTTATAAAAACTCCCATGGTCCATCCTCTTGTATACGGATACAGGAAAACTCATATAAGATATTATCACGCTGGTACATAACTCCAGTTAAAACTAATATATGGTATCCTTCTATCCTTGATACTTGCTGGTGCTGTAATTTAGAAAGAGGGACATTTCTGCACATTTGGTGGTCATGCCCTAAATTGGTACTTTACTGGACCTATGTTCTGGAGACCACTAAGTCTATATGCTCCTTGACCACATCACCCTTGCTTCCATAGATCTTCCTGTGTTGGAACGAAACGCGCCAAAATGTGCAGAATAAATCTCTTCTTTCATTCCTACTAGCAGCTGCCAAACTACTCATTCCCTCTCTATGGAGAAATACAACCTGTCCCACATTATCCCAATAGTTACATAAAGTAGACCAAATATACAGCATCCAAGAAATTGTGGCCTTCGCTCATCACACCCATAACAGATTTGAGACGCTCTGGTCCCCGTGGCCTATCTTTCGCAAATCTACCTACTTTCTTCCACCACAGTTCGGAAGAAAACTATCCACAGACAGACACTTAAAGAAGAACTCTCGCAAAAATGTTTATTCTCTGACCTGTTAGAAAGTTGCATGATATAATCTGTAGTGAATGTCATTTTCTTATCAGAGAATGTAATTGAGAGTTTTCACTCTATTCTTATTGTAGCTGTTTCATGTGACCAACTCCGTGACCTCCAACTGACCCAGGACAGGAAGCCAGTTATTGCTCTATTCATTCCTATGAGACTGAAAGTGAGGCTCCCATAGGAATACATAGAGAATTAGACTTCCTGTCCACACATAAGGTGTTGTGCGAGTTGGTGGGTCTAAGTCCTAGTCACATGACACAGATAAGAAGCATCAGGGAGATATAACTCAAAAATTCAGCTACTGGTAAGAAAATGACATTCACTACAGATTACATCATGTACATTTCTAGCAGGACAGAGAATAAAATTTTTTGCGGGAGTTCTTTAAGTGACACATGAGACAAACCTAACAATCCTAAGTCTATTATCCCCCCTCTACGGCTTAGTACACATTTGACTGAAATCTTGGGGTTACACAGCACCCCCACCCACCCCCCTCTCTCTCCAAATAAGAGACATAGTCATTATAAGGTTCAATTGTAAGTTCTTTCACTGACCGTAAAAAAAAAAAAAGAAGAATCTTTGTTAACTCAGTCAATTGCCGATTTTATTTATGCAAAATGACAAATTTGAGCAAGACATGATATTGTTAAACTTCAATAAAAAGAAAATTGAACAAAAAAAAAAAAGAAAATCTGTAAAATACCCAACTGATAAAAGAAAAAGTGAAGAATCAACAGTTTCAGTACTTAAAGGGAGTCTGTCACCTGATCTGAGTGTTTTAGACCGCTCAAATCAGGTTATAGACTGCTTTGGCCACATTCCAAAAGTACCTTTATTAGTGCTGTCCCTCGCCAAGATCTTCCAAAAAAGACTTTTTAAACTTATGATAATGAGGTCCGGCAAGTGCCCAGGGGCGTAGGTACTGCAGCAGGAGCCCAGGCCTCTCAGCGCTGTGCCCAGAAAAACACACCTCTTTCACCCCTCTAGCCCGCCCTAGTATCCTATTATTACCTCCTCCTCTGCCTCTCAGATCTTGCTCCTGCGCAAGGGCGGGCAAGAAGGGTGAAAGGGGTGTGTTTTTCTGGGCACAGTGCCTAGAGGCCTGGGCTCTTGCTGCAGTAACTCCACCCCTGGGCACTTGCCAGACCTGATTATCATAAGTTTAAAAAGTCTTTTTTGAAAGATCTTGGCGAGGGACAGCACTACTAAATGTACTTTTGGAACGTGCCAAAGCAGTCTATAACCGGATGTAAGTGTCTAAAACGCTCAGATCAGGTGACAGACTCCCTTTAAACAGGTTGTCCTGCCGAGGAGCTGACAATCTTAATGGTCCTATAAAATGCTCCATTAAAAACCTCACTCACCTGTCCATAGTCCTGCCATGCCCATGCCACCACTCAGTTCCTGGTCATTGGGGTTGTCGATATAATAATAAATAAAAGACTGCTAATATGTTACAGAATCCATCAAGAAAAGTTAAAGGATGAATTAGTAAAACAAGAAAAGCGCATGATTCGAGCCCTGGAAAGAGCAACCGCATCTCCTTGCAGAACCGTAAGTTTATAATAACACTATCCCACAACAGAAGACTGTGCACTATTGTCAAGGAGCTGGCCAGAAAACGCTTTTCATGAACTAAATCTTCATGAAAATCCACACCAAATTCTGCAAAAATAAACACACATTATTCATTCCTTGGATTGCAATGATTGTGGTGAAAACCGCTGTTTTTTTTATTACGCTGAGCGAATGAGGTTTGTTAAAACCCATCTGCTAACTACTGTACTGTACTTGGTTGCAGAATGTCTCTGTGGATTCTGCAGGTGAAATTCTTGAAAATATTACTATGAACTTACATTAAGGGAAATACATGCCTGAAAAATCTGACATGTATTTACTGTGGAATCTGTGTCAGAAATCCAAGGCTGGTCTTGGAAATTTCTGCCACAGATTTTTAGCTGCACAGGCTGCAGATCTGCACACAGATTTAGCTCCATATGAACTATGGCACGGTTTAACATTTAAATCAATGGGAAGCTCCTCTGCGTCCTCCCAGCCCTCAGCGCGGACATAGTGATCTCAGAGAAATAGATGAAGTGGTCCAGACACCTTTCATTCCTACTTCAAAATTCAGGAAAAAAAATATATAATCCCATCTCTCTAGATAGTGGAAAAGGGAATGGTGGGGGCACAACTTACCATATGTGTCTCTGGGGGATGATATATGAGATTATTTTGTATGCAGAGGAGGAAGGGGTTAACTAACTGCAATGCAACCTGGGAGATTAATGGGCTTGATGAGCTTCTAACCACTGACATAAAGGAATCACATTTGTGGGATAACACTTTTAGGCCTCGATCACATTCCCATGTCTGTTTGACATCCGTGAAGGATCCATGTTTGGTCCCGGTGCCTGTTTTTTGCCATGTGTCATGCGTATTACACATGCACTGCTAGGCTGAAAAATAATTTCCAAATCATCTCCTGCCAATAGTCTGTGAAACACCACTGACATAACACAGATGCCATCCTTGTTGTGTCAGTGGTTTTTCATGGACTTTAATGGGTGTGTTTGGTCCCAATTATTGACCAACGTAAAGTAGTGCTTGTCTCTGTGATTTTTCCACTGACCCATGGTCAGTAAAAAAACACTGTGTGAACACATTAAAATCAACATGTGCAGTCCGTGAAAAATGCACATAGCACACATCTGTGAAAAACGGAAATGTGAATGAGTCCTCAAGCATTTTCTTGACATCCAAACCAAATCTGAAATGAAATTCACTTCACTTACAGTATATGTGGATTTCATTGTAAATTTTTGTGTGGATAGATTTCACTCATTGTATGGCAATAAATTAAATCCGTAGTGAAAATTAGCGACATTTCTGTACATAACAGCGTGCTTCAGATTTGAAAATGTGTACCATTTCTCCAATACTGGCTGTTTAACCCCTTAGATCTCATGATCAACAGTGACCATGGCATCAGTAATTTCAGGGGGAGGTGTCACCCCATTATATCCCCCAACCGCTACACAATCACAGGGTGCTGATGGGTTGCTATGGCAGCTGACGGTCTAACAATCTAAAAAACTATGCCATCAATGCTTTTTTTTTTGTTCATTACCTCCTAAGAAATACAGAATAAAAAGTGATCAGTATGTCATACTTATCCCAAAATGGTGCCAATGAAAAAGCCTTCACACAGCTCCATCCATGAAAAAAAAAATGTCACTATGTCCAATATATTATATCTGTCCCAAAATGTGGAGTTGTGGAGATAAAGGGTTGAGGTGTAATTAGGGTGATATACCAAAACTGGTGCCTCTTAAATTTAGTGCATCTGAGTAATGCCTTATTCACACAATCAGTGATTTTGAGCAAAAACCAGTGCTTTCTTTTTCTTATACATCATATCTGTGCAGGCTCAAATCCTGGTTTTGGCTCACAATCAATGACGTGTGGTATATTACACCAGTAAACTGCCCCAATATGTTCATCAAAAAGGATAGAAAAGATCCAATTTCAGTGAGAAACATAACGCTGTCAGCGCTATATCAATATAATGCTATGCGACCCCAACACTGCTACGGAGGTCAATACGGGAGCTTCCGCAGACATACGCCGCAAGTTCAATGCGTTCAACTTGCTTATAGGGGTTGACTGCAGCTTGCGCAGAGCACCCTTCACCACTTTCAGGGCTCCATTCTAGATACAGGTACGGGTCCCACCTATCATACAATGGGGACATATACTAGCAATATATCCACATTGTCTGAGATGAGACAACCCCTTTTAACAGCCTAAAGGGGTTGTCCAGTTTCCAACTCCCAGGAACTGCTGCGTTCTCTTTAAAAAGCGAGAGTGTCAGGAGAGGGCCCCCTACCGATCTGATATTGATGGCATATCCTGAGGATAGGCCATCAATATCGGAAACCAGACAACCTCTTTAGGCCTGTAAAATGTTTGTTACTTATATAAATTAAAAAAAATACTTGTCAAATGCCAATTGTTTTAGTGTGTTAATATATCACAATAATGTTTTTCAGGAAGGGAGGAAACTTATGAAACGTTCTGAGCCTCCACTGCAATCAAGACGGCAGAAAAAAATGGTTGCCGAGAGGCTGGCAGCAAAGAAACAGGAAGAATATCAGTATTTCTTTACTTAAATACAATACACCTTATGTTGTCAACCCTCTCTAGACACAGATCACTTTATTCAAACCCCTGGATGTTTCATCGATATAGGATTAAACAGGGCCTGTAACTGTTGTGCAAATGCTCTATTATTTCTTCTAGAAATGTATCAATGAAGTGCCAGGAGTCTGCTGAAAAGGGCTGTGTGTTACCATTTGGGGGGGAAGGGGGAGTGTCACTAGCAGCACCCTAATTGGTAACACCAAGTTAGATTTTATTGCAGACAGATGGCAATTCAGTCAAACATCTAGTAGGAATAACAGACATGCTAAGAAAATATGCCTCAAAATGGTTTCTACAAAGGGAATGCAAGTAGTTATCAAAATGGACTTATCAGGAGAGGCGACAGGTCCTCAACCACTTCCCGTCCGCCCATTGACTATAAACGTCTGTGAAGCGGTTATCTATCTCTGAATGGACGTTTCTGAAGATAGCAGAGATAGCAGCTGCACACAAAATAAAAAAAAAGATTTCCCCCCAAATATTTCATTAAAAAAAGTTACAAATAAAAATAAATAAATAAGATAGACATATTTGGTATCACCGCGTCCGAAACGACCGGCTCTATAAAAATATCACATGATCTACGCCATAAAGTGAACTGCGTAAAAAAATTCTAATAAAAATTATGCCAAAACAGCTTTTTTGTCGCATCACCTACCAAAAAACATAATATCAAAATCAAAAAGTCGTATGCATCCCAAAATGATAGCAATAAAAACGTCACCTCATCCTGCAAAAAATGAGCGTGTACAGTGTTTCACTGTACAGCGGTGGCCTCAGGAAGCGCACGGTGTCATAGTAACCAATGACGCTGTGCGCTCCAGTTTAGCATGTCCGCAAAAAAACGGATTGCTTTCCGTATTTTTGCGGACCCATGGACTTTAATGGTGCCATGTCCTGATTTTCACTGACAAGTATAGGACATGTTTCAGTGTTTTTGCGGAGCTGTGGAAGGGAAAAAAGGGCCCCATAGAAGTGAATGTGGCAGCATCTAATCCGCAAAAAAACGGATCCGTATTTTTGCGGATAGCATACGGCCGTCTGAATGAGCCCTTATACATATAACCAGAGCTTCTTTTTACCTTGGTCTATTTGTTTAGCTCCTGTGTGAGCCTGCAACACACAAAGTGTCAAGGCTGTGGATCATCCCTCACAAAACTACAATCCCCACAATCCCTAGCTTCCTTGCTGAGTATTGATGATTACTAATTGGTTGCCTGATATCACAGTGCAGTCACGCCCCCTCTACTCAGTAATCAGCAGCACACTGACATTTAGCTAGAGAACTGATAGCAACATACTGAGCATGCTTGACCTAACAAAGGCTCAGAACTACAGGTTAATGCCATGGTAACTGAGGAAACACAGTGGGTAGCAGAGGAAGAAAACATCTTTTATTACTACGGAACGGTAAATATGTGAAATTTAGATTATATTAGGTAATGATTGATGATGAATTAGTCTAAAACATAAGTTATATTTATGGTAACCGGAATACCCCTTTAATATCCATGGTTTTTGAATGATGTTCAAAGCCTACATGAGCTGATTTTCCAGTCTGAAACTGCCTACCATGTAAAGAGTATGCCTTCTGTTCAGTTGTTGCCCTTACACACGATCAGTATTTGTACTCCAAAACCAGGAGTGGAGCCTGAAAAGGAAATTTAGAATGGAAAAATTGGTGCATCTTCTGCGTTTTAGATCCATTCCTGGTTGTGGCTTCCAAATACTCATGAAAAATACTGACCATGTGAAAGCAGCCTTAGAGAGGTGGTTACCTGGCTAATCTGAATTGACAGAGTCAGAAATATTACAATAGTTTTATTAACAGAAAACATGTCCAGCAACAAACTCAAAAAAGTGAAACTGTACAAAAAATTGTTTGGAATCTGTTTATTCTCTCATTTCGCCATCTTCTTCCTCCTCTTCCACACCACGTATATACAAAACATTGTTACATCTGCACAGAAACAAAATATGGGAAAAATGAAAACGATGCTCAATGAGGACTAAACAAACTGTATTCATACACTGCCAGAAAATTAAAAAAAAAAAAAAAAAAAAAAAGCACATGGGAAACAATGCAATATCCGCAAACACATTGTATTGCACATCTGTTTAACAGAATAAAAGTATTCAGGACATTTATTAAAACTAGAGCAGGGGAAGAGTGGAGGGGCTACTTATCACCAGTCTGACACTTATTTCCCACCATCTTTTGCAAAATGGCAGCTGGAATCTGACTAGTTGCTATAGGTTCCTTTTACATCTCTCTATGGCTAAAATCAAAGTTTGTAGCAGTTTGAGAAAACACGGGAGTGGACACAAAAAAAAGGAAAAGTATACTGAATTGCTCGGCCATCTCCGTTAGGACTCATGCACACGAGCGTGTGCAGTCAATGCCCGGTGCTGTGGACTGTAATTTGCGGTCCACAATGCACGGGCACTGACAGTGGGGCCGCTGGATTCGGATCACGGACCCATTCATTTGAATGAGGTCCATGATCCGCACCGCAAAAAAGTAGTGCTTGCGCTACTTTTTTGTGGTGCGGAGGCACGGCCAGAAACACCACGGAAGCACACTGATCCGTGCCTCTGCTCCACATCTCCCGGATTGCGGACCCACTGATTTGAATGGGTCTGCGATCCGTGATGCAGGCTGCACACGGCCGGTGCCCGTGCATTGTGGACCCGGCGTATGCGGGCCGCAATACGGGCACGGGCCGGCCATGTGCATGAGCCCTTAGTCTCAGAGACCGAATGGAGCGGCAGTGTGCACATGACTGCACTTCAGGGCCCCCATTCTAATGACCATAAAGGTCCCAGTGGTTGAACTCCCACTTATCACCTATCCTGTGGATGGGTGATAAGCCCTTATATTGGGACAACTCATTTTAAGGGGTTGGCCAGTGTATACCATAATGTTGCCCAATAATGCATAATGTTGCCCCCAGCTGCCTTGGTATATATGGTTGGCAATATCAGCACAGCAACCTGGAAACATCAGTTATGATTGCATGTATAAAAGATTTCTCGTTTGGGGCTTTTTACAATTTTATGTATAGATTTGCCAACCCCTTTAAAGTGGTCTCTAGCAACTTGTCCTAGAATGTCAATAGGACCAGTTGTGTCCAGCTGTGGAGCTGCATGGGGGAGGGACCTAGTTTCATCACACTGCGCTCCAGTGCCTGCATTTAGTGCTACTCAGCCATGATGGGATATCTCACACAGGATCACATCATTACTATGCATTATACAGCAGGAACTCTGCTCTACAATACATAGTAATGATACCATTTTGCCTACAAGATATGGTCTCATGGGCTGAGCAGAGTGACAAAGAAAGGGGAGCAGGACTGTAATGGCTGAGCAGCCTGAGCATGGTGCCCAAGCGCAGTGTTATTGAAGCAAGGCCTCTACACATCTCTAAAGCTGGATGCATCCCACCCTATTTACATTATAGGACAGGTTTCTGGAGGCCATTTTAAAAAATTCCCAGAGAATGACTTTAAAGGGAACCTGTCATCAACTTTATGCTGTCCATACTAATGACAGCCTAAAGTAGAGACAGGTGAGCTGATTTTAGCGGTCTGTCATTTATAAGTTAAAATTGGTTGCCGAGAACCAGCATCACAATCATTGCAGACTAGGCCTGGAAGAGAGTCATGGCCACCTGAGAAGAGTCATGGTTATTCATGAATTCCTGCTCTCCCGCCCACCTTCTGATGATTGACAGTCTTCTACCTAGTTTTCTCCCTTTCTCTCTAGGAGAAAACTTCCAATCATCAGCAGATGGGCGGGAGAGCAGGAGATTAGGAATAACCATGACTTCTCAGGTAGATTTGACTCTTTTCAAGGCCTGTGCTGCAATGATTATGATGCTGGTTCTCGGCAACCACTTACTTTTAGCTCATGAGTGACACATCGCTGAAATCAGCAGTTCTGTCACTATTTTATGCTGCGCTCAGTGAGGTCAGCATAAAGTGGATGACAGGTTCCCTTTAAAGGTAACTTGTCACCATGAAAATGCAAAATAATCTGCAGACAGTATGTGATAGAGCAGGAGGAGCTGAGCAGAAAAGATTCAGTATAACCTGTATGCCATTCATATAAATTCCTGCTCATTCTGGGCTTTGAAGTCAAGGAGATGGTGCCATCAGAGACAGACTTCCCTCTTTGACACAGAGATAGCTGCCAATCACTGATAGGACCATCTCCTGGACTTCAAACACCAGAATGAGCAGTAATGTAAATGTATAAATTACAAGTTGTACTGAATCTTTTCCCATAAACTATATATCAGTCTGCTCAGCTCCTCCTGAACTATAACATGCTGCCTGCAGCATCAGCCTTGTGTTGGAGAAACATACTACCTAGAATGGTGGAACCACTACAGCTGTTCTGTGTCCGCCAGAGAAAAAGACTGGGTATAAAATTCACTAATGTTCAGTTATGCATGCAAAATGGCACTTACCTTATCAAAACTTCTCCGAGATGTCCAGACAGTGCGCCATCAATATATTCTTCAGTGTTTGCGAGCTACAGTGTTAAATAAGAAGGAAATTAGTTGTCTTTACATCTGTAACGCGATGCAAGACATCAACACTTTTTTGTGACAAGTGTGACAGATATTTGTAGAAAATGTCAAGAGGTTGGCCCATCAGGGAAATAGAAGGCAAACCTGTAGGCTATGCCATCATCGTCAGATGGGTGCATGCAGCTCATATCTAGAGAACTTGGTAAGGAGCATGTAGTGTACAAGTGACCAACACTCCCTCCACCACTATGCAACTGCCGGAAATAGCTGAGCTAGCTCTCAGTTATTTTCTAAACTCCCATATCCGTGAATGGAGTGTGGCCGTGTATGGTTTCTCTGTTCACTTCGTGGCATCCCGTTCTGGAGACAGAAGCAGGCCCAGGAGTGTGACCCACACCTTCTGACACCAAAAGCATATCCTTGCGTTACATCATCAATGGGAATACCCCTTTAAAGTGAATCTGTCAGATTCTGACAGATTCCCTTTAACCCCTGGAGCTTTTTTCGGTTCTGCATTTTCGTTTTGCGCTCCCTGCCTTCAAACAGCCATAACGCTTTCATTTTTCTGTTCACATAGCTGTATGAGGGCTTGTTTTTTGCGGGACAAGTTGTACTTTCCAACGCCACCATTTAATATTGCATACGGTGTAGTGGGAAGCGGGAAAAAAATTCCAAACCGGGTGAAATTGCAAAGAAAACGCTATTCCGCTACAGTTCTACGGGTTTCTTATTTACAGCGTTCGATGTGCATTAAAACTGATCCGTTACTTTAATTCTACTGTTCAGTACGAATCCGGCAATACCTAATATGTATAGTTTTTCCTGCGTTTTCATAGTGATAAAATAATTAGAAAGTTGCCCCTTTTTTTTTTTTTCCTTGTCAAATCTTGACCCCTATAACTTTTTGGTATTTATGTGTACAGAGCTGTATGGGGGCTCATTTTTTGCGGGACGATCTGAAGTTTTTATTGATACATTCTGGGGTGTGTATGACTTTTTGATCACTTTTTATTTAATTTTTTTTAGAAAAAAAAAGCGACCAAAAATGGCAAATCGCCATTTGGATGCTTTTTTCCGCCACACAATTCGCCGTATTGGAATTTTTTTTTTATATTTTAAAAGTACGGGCGTTTTCGGTCACGGTGATACCCATGATGTCTATATTTATTGTTATTTAGGTATTTATTTTTTACTTATACGGAAAGGGGGGTGATTTGAACTTTCACATCTTTTTTATTTTTTATATATTTTTTAACATTTTTTTTAACTATTAGAAAGCTCAAATATGGGCTTATATATTGTGGCTTTTTTTTTTTCTTTATGAGCTATTATGGATTCTATAGACTCAAATCCATGAGTTGCTCATTTCTTATCCTGGCCTGCCATCTAGTGGCCAGAATAAGAATTGCACTTTGAAAACTGTAATCCTCACCAGCGAGGATTACAGTTTTCATATGGTGTACAGACACCCCGATTGGCCACACGGGGTGTCTGTACACCACCCGGAAGCGAATGCTTCCGGGTTGAAACGCAACTAGATGCCGTGATCACGTGTGATCACGGCATCTAATCAAGCAGGAAGACGCCGCCGATGGCGGTAAGTCTCTGCTGTTAGAAACAGCAGAGACTTGCCGGCCATGACGCCCGCCGCACCCGCATCGCCCCAGCGCCGTACATGTACAGCGCTGGGCGCGAAGGGGTTAAAGAAGAACTCCCGCAAAAAATTTTATTCTCTGACCTGTTAGAAAGGTGCATGATATAATCTGTAGTGAGTGTCATTTTCTTATCAGATGCTGAAATTGAGAGTTTCCACTCTCTTCTTATTGTAGCTGGGTCATGTGACCAACTCCCTGACCTCCAACTGACCCAGGACAGAAAGCCAGTCACTGCTCTATTCATTCCAATGAGACTGAAAGTGAGGCTCCCATAGGAATGCATAGAAAATTAGACTTCCTGTCCACACAAGTCTCTGTGTGAGTTGGTGGGTCTGATTCCTAGTCACATGACACAGATAAGAAACTTCAGGATTATATAACTAAAAAATTCAGCTACTGGTAAGAAAATGGCATTCACTACAGATTACATCATGTACCTTTCTAGCAGGACATGGAATAACATTTTGTGCGGGAGTTCTTTAACTTATGGCATTGTTGTCCAAGATGACAGATCGTTGAGAAAACTGCCGTTTGACGTCCTTAACCTTTTAACAGTCATGTTACGATTGGAAAAACCCTCCCAAAAACGTCACTTTATTGTAGACTTTTAATGTGCGTCTGCAGTAAATCTTGCTGGCGCACAACTTAGGGGACACTATTGCATTTTTAGCTGTTCATATCTCTGGTTTAGTACCAGCTAGAGATGGGCTTTGTATTGTTTTAAGCTTTCAGACAATACCAGAATGACAGCAATACGTTCGGTACAGGGGAAGATATCACTGATATAAATCGGGATGCAGTGAATACAACTGAAAGTGAAAGTAAAAGCAGGTTTTACCCATGATTATTCCCAATTTCTAACAGTGATATCTCACGCAGCCAGCACCCGGCCTTAATGCTGCACCTGAGGTGTTAATTGACAAAGTTCGGCATGATTGCCGTTCCCTATTATTGAGGCCGGGTCCCAGCTGCGTCATACGGCCAGCACACGCTGCTTACATTTGTATTTAGGGGTTAATTATATTCATTGGTGGCGCAGTGGCCGCAACCCCTCCCCGTCAGTATTATCTTCTCATTGGGGGCAGTGGCTGCCGCATCACTGTGCTACTGAGGAGAACATGGTGTCCATTTTCTCTAACTGATACTAGGCTGTGTCTGCATAGAGTAATGCTCTTTGTCCCATCCTTAAACATGTCCCCAATTGAGAAATAAGGCCTTTAATTTCATGGAAATTGGCCCTTTGGTGCAACAAGGGAGTTGCCGTTGCACCCGAGGCTCTGCTTATTACACACTGCCTGCAGATTCATGGTGACAGGTTCCCTTTAAAATCTTATACTTTTCTTGTAATGTAAAACATGGCAGATCTGGTATGTGTGAACATACTCTTAATCTTTTGTTTTTTCTTTACAGAGTTCAGCTACTCTCTTATCATATGGGCATCAGTGATCACGATGGGTTCACTATAAAGCGCTAGTCCCATGATGCTTATGCTGTGTAATAACTAATACAAGTAACTTACCAATATACTCTATGTTACCATAATGCGTTCTGTTCCTACTTCTCCTAGTTTTCCATGTTTTTATGAACTACTCATCTCTAGAGGATACAGCCACTACTGCAATGCATCAGTGGTGGCCGCACTTGCGCTGTGAAAAGAATGAAAGTCGGCTCTTCTGGTGGTCAGGACAGAGGGAGCGTGTGCGTAGTCTCCCACACATGCACATTATCTCCCGTCCCTGGCCACCTCGTGTTGCCTGTATCTGAAGCGTCTTTTGCTGTCCACCTCATATGTCCTATGGATCTGCCGCAGTGCTACACCCAGGCTGCTATCGTTGTGGATACTGAATCTGTAGCAGCCTTAGGAGTGAGGGGACACACAGGCTGGAGAGGCCCGTGCTGCCTGTCATGTTAGCAGGGCCCCCTTAGAGCACTAGAAATGCACCCCTGCCACTGTGGAGACAAGCGGTGAGACAGTCCCTTCACGGCTATGTTCACACAGGCATGGCATCAAGAAAAAAAACATACATGACGTGTATACGTCTATACTGCTGCAGTATAGACAGCATAAGAGGTCCATTGCAGAGCACATCTCACCTGCATGTTCATATATCCATCCACAGACACCAGGTAGCCCTTGTACTCCATCCCCCACTTCAGCTTCACCATCACAGGCTTACCAGTGAGGCCATTCAGAAAGGGCTTCGGGTTTAACGGCAAACTCTAGGAAAGAAGCATGGAGACAATGGCTACTACAGCAGCACATAGCACAATGGTAATCCCTGCCTCCGCCCATTGTGCGCCGCTATTTCCCTCCACTGGAGCTGCACGTGTACCACACGCTGGCTCCGTCCCAAGCAGCACCGGCCCATACCACCCGCCCCAAATACCCACCATGATGCCAGGTGAAGCGCCGCCGATCTACAGACCAACCGCGCGTAAAGTACAAAAAAATTCCTCCTCGGAGCGCTCGGTTGAACACACCGCCGGAGTTAGCAGGAAATGGCTGACGGAAGAGCAAGAGGTAAGCGTGGAGGCGTCTAGGAAGCTGCGCCCTCTGGTGTTCGGAGGTTTAACAACAAGCACGGGATGTTCTAAATGCTTCACACATCGCCCCCTGCTGATATTAATAACGAACTGCAGCAAGACATTAGCGCATGGGAAATACTCGTTTTGGCACTACAGACCAAAATACCACACTTTCTTATTAAAAATGGAAAGAGGGATAACACCAGCGATGCACACAGCTCGCAGCATTTATTTCTTCTGTTACTTTAACCCCTTCATCCACAGAGGGTTTTTCATTTTTTTGTTTTCATTTTTCACTCTCTGCCTTCTTGGAGCCATAACTTTTTTTATTTTTCTATTCACATAGCTGTATGTGGGGCTTGTTATCTAATGGCACCATCTAATATCGCATACAATATAGTGGGAATCTGTAAAAAAAAATTCCAAATGAGATGGAATTGGAAAAAAACCCCGCAATTCTGCCAAATGTGGCAAAACTGACTTGTCATCAATCTCCAGGTCAGTATGATTACAGCAATACCACATTTATATAGTTTTTATTGCCTTTTAATAATGCAAAAAATAAAAATCTTGGGGAAAAAAAGGAATTTTATTTTAATTGTCATATTCTGACACCTATAACTTTTTTAAAGTTATGTGTGTGGAGCTGTATGAAGGCTCTTTTTTCCCCAGGCCAATCTGTACTTTTCATTGATACCATTTTGGGGTATGTATGACTTTTTATTCATTTTTAAAGGGAGGTGAGACGCAAAAAAACTGCAAATAAGCGGTACTGATTTTTTTCCCATTTTGCTGTTTGCCATAATGATAAATATTTTTTATAGTTTAATAACAGGCATTTTCAGTGGCGTAACTAGAAATGACTGGGCCCCACAGCAAATTTTTGAACGGGCCCTCCTTCATCAGCAGCTTCTTCTCAACCTTCTCTACTGTAAGTAGTCAAACTAGGCCCAGCAGCTGCTCCATACGTTTTCTACAGTGTTACTGTATATAATGTAATTGTATAATGCTGTTGAGGGGGCCCTGACAATAAAATCTTTTAGTCCTTCTCCTGGATGGGCCCTTTTTGAGTTGGAGCCCCAAAGCAGCCGCTTCAGCTGCTTCTCCTATAGCTACGCCCCTGGGCATTTTCATAACAGTGATGCCTATGATGTTTTTTTTATTGTTTATCTATTTTTATTTTGAGGAAATGGAGGTGATCTTATTTTTTATATATTTTTATATATTTAAAAACATTATTTATTTAAGGGAACGAGATCCTAGTTTAGACTCCAATTCAGCAAAATCGTCGAGGTCTGGCAACAGTGGCATAGATGCCGCTGCACCTTTGCTGATTCTTGATGATTCTTTTAAAGGGAACCTGTCATCAACTTTTTGCTGATCTCACTGAGGGCAGCATAAAATAGTGACAGAAATGCTGATTTCAGCGGTGTGTCACTCATGAGCTAATAGTAAGTGGTTGCCGAGAACCAACATCATAATCATTGCAGCCCAGGCCTTGAAAAGAGTCAAATCTACTTGAGAAGAGTCAGTTATTCATAATCTCCTGCTCTCCCGTCCATCTGCTGATAATTGGCAGTTCTCTCCTAGAGAGAAAGGGAGAAAACTAGGTAGAAACCCGTCGGTCTTCAGCATGGTGGGCGGGGAGAGCAGGAATATATGAATAACCATGACTCTTCTCATGAAGATTTGACTCTTTTTCAGGCGCAGTGTACAATGTTTGTGATGCTGGTTCTCGGCAACCACTTACTTTTAACTTATAAATGACAGACCACTGAAATCAACTCACCTGTCTCTACTTTATTCTGCCGTTAGTATGGGCTGCATAAAGTTGATGACAGGTGCCCTTTAAGTGCCCAACTGGTAAGGTGGATCCTCTAAGCCTCTTGTCTGGAAGAGCGGGTCTTCGGCTCACAGGTAGGTGGCGCTGGTGTAGCAGAACAGGAAGACTGATGTAGTAGAGCCAGGAGGTTGGTGAAGTGGAAATGCAGGGCCAGATGCAGTGGAGGACTGGAGCAGCAAAGATGATGAAGCAGCAGTGACTAGAGACGTGGAGAGACATAACATGATCGCATCACTGGAGTTTGGTATAACAAAGCTGAGGCAGCAAAGCTGATGTAGCAGGGTGGAAAAACAGAGTTGTTGCAGCAGAGTGGAGTAGCTGTTTTCTGGAGTCTGGATAGCTGATCTGAATGCTGCATTGGGAGGTTAGCATGGGGCAGGAGCAAAACTGATGCATCAGTCAGCATCTTGCTGCTTTAGGTGGACTCAGATAGGTCAGGGGTGAATGTCATGACTGCATGCCAGGGAGAGTGAGGCAACGCAGCAAGCTGGATCTGGGAGAGGTGAATACAAACACAATGGGGGGCATTTACTAAGCATGTTGCACCAGAATTATGGCATAAAATGTACCAAAAAGAATGGCGTTTTAAGTTGTGCCAAATATATCAACAGTTTTCTCCAGAATTTTCACCATAAGGCCCCTTGCAGATGAGCGTGACACACGCACGTCTCCCGCAACGCATCTACTGGCCTGAACTCCCGGCACTGATGGGATCACATAGCATTATACTGATTTATGATGCTATGTAACCCTTACAGTTCTGGAATATGTTGGATAATACTGACATAATGCTGTTAGTGTTATCCATTACATTTCAGAACTGTAAGGGTTACATAGCATCATAAATCAATATAATCCTATGTGATCCCCATCAGTGCCGGGAGTTCAGGCCAGTAGATGCGTTGTGGGAGACGTGCGTGTGTCAGAATAGGACATGTTCTATTTTTTTTTTGCGGGGCTACGGAACGGACATACGGATGTGGACAGTGTGTTGTCATTATTTTTTGCTGACCCATTAAAATGAATGGGTCCGCATCCTATCTGCTGTGCTGTGAAAGAAGCCTTAGGCCTAGAAAACGGTGTATAAATGTAAGCCAGCTAGGAATCTGGCTTACATATAAACTGGTGCTAGCCTGTGCCTCTTCATAACTTCAGCGTATCAACCGCCAGCTATGGGCTATATTAAGACCAGCGTCTAAAACCCTGGTCTTAATAACTGACCCCCACAGTCTTATGCTCTCTTCCCTGGGGCCTCAAAAATATATACAGTCATGGCCAAAAGTTTTGAGAATGACACAAATATTATAATTTCACATGATCTGCTGCCCTCTGGTTTTTAGTGTGTTTGTCAGATGTTTTTATCACATACAAAAAATATAATTGCAATCATATTATGAGTAACAAAAGCTTATATTGACAGTTAGAATGAGTTAATGCAGCAAGTCAATATTTGCAGTGTTGACCCTTCTTCTTCAGGACCTCTGCAATTCTCCCTGGCATGCTCTCAATCAACTTCTGGACCAAATCCTGACTGATAGCAGTCCATTCTTGCACAATCAATGCTTGCATTTTGTCAGAATTTGTAGGTTTTTGTTTGTCCACCCGTCTCTTGATGATTGACCACAAGTTCTCAATGGGATTAAGATCTGGGGAGTTTCCAGGCCATGGACCCAAAATCTCTATGTTTTGTTCCCTGAGCCATTTAGTTATCACCTTTGCTTTATGGCAAGGTGCTCCATCATGCTGGAAAAGGCATTGTTGATCGCCAAACTGCTCTTGGACGGTTGGGAGAAGTTGCTCTCGGAGGACATTCTGGTACCATTCTTTATTCATGGCTGTGTTTTTAGGCAAGACTGTGAGAGAGCCGATTCCCTTGGCTGAGAAGCAACCCCCACACATGAATGGTTTCAGGATGCTTTACAGTTGGCATGAGACAAGACTGGTGGTAGCGCTCACCTCGTCTTCTCCAAATAAGGTGTTTTCCAGATGTCCCAAACAATCGAAAAGGGGATTCATCAGAGAAAATGACTTTACCCCAGTCCTCAGCAGTCCGCTCCCTGTACCTTTTGCAGAATATCAGTCTGTCCCCTGATGTTTTTTCTGGAGAGAAGTGGCTTCTTTGCTGCCCTCCTTGAGACCAGGCCTTGCTCCAAGAGTCTCCGCCTCACAGTGCGTGCTGATGCACTCACACCTGCCTGCTGCCATTCCTGAGCAAGTTCTGCACTGCTGGTAGCCCGATACCGCAGCTGAAACACTTTTAAGAGACGGTCCTGGCGCTTGCTGGTCTTTCTTGGGCGCCCTGGAGCCTTTTTGGCAACAATGGAACCTCTCTCCTTGAAGTTCTTGATGATGCGATAGATTGTTGACTGAGGTGCAATCTTTCTAGCTGCGATACTCTTCCCTGTTAGGCCATTTTTGTGCAGTGCAATGATGACTGCACGTATTTCTTTAGAGATAACCATGGTTAACAGAAGAGAAACAATGATGCCAAGCACCAGCCTCCTTTTAAAGTGTCCAGTGGTTTCATTCTTACTTAATCATGACAGATTGATCTCCAGCCCTGTCCTCATCAACACCCACACCTGTGTTAATGGAGCAATCACTGAAACGATGTTAGCTGGTCCTTTTAAGGCAGGGCTGCAATGATGTTGAAATGTGTTTTGGGGGATAAAGTTCATTTTCTAGGCAAATATTGACTTTGCAAGTAATTGCTGTTAAGCTGATCACTCTTTATAACATTCTGGAGTATATGCAAATTGCCATTATAAAAACTGAAGCAGTAGACTTTGTAAAAATTAATATTTGTATCATTCTCAAAACTTTTGGCCATGACTGTATATATTTTTTATCTTTCAGGGCCGCACCGCCGATTGCCACAGGCGGCGCGGCTCTGGATCTAATTGTGGGCGGCTGTAGGGGGGCAGTAGGAGATGAGTGCTTCCATTGCAGAAGCGCTCATCTCCATATTCATCTGTATTGACGTCCTCAGGACGTTGATACAGATGACTGTGCTGAGGTGGAGCAGGGGAGAGGCGTCTCCCTTCCATGCTCTTCTGATGCACTAATGCCTGCGGCCTACCAAAGGCCGGCTCAGGCGGCGCAATGACGTCATTATCATTCGCGCCACCTGAGCCGGGTAGCACACAGAGGGGACACAGGCAGGAAGAGGACTGCATCGCATCGCTGCTGATGGAGGTAAGTATTGGTGGTTTTTTTTTTTTTTTTTTTTGTTTTTTTTGGGGGGGCGGCAATATGAAGCATCTGGTGGCATTATAGGTGCATTATTTGGGGGCTCCTGGTGGCACTATAGTGACATTATTTGGGGGAACCTGGTGGCACTATAGGGGCATTATTTGGGGGCACCTGGTGGCACAATAGGGGCATTATTTGGGGGCACCTGGTGGCACTATAGGGGCATTATTTGGGGGCACCTGGTGGCACTATAGGGGTATTATTTGGGGGCATCTTGTGGCACTATAGTAGGGTCATTATTTGGGGGGCACTATGGGGGAGTAGAGCACTGTGGGGGCATCTGGGGGCTCTAAAGGAGCCTTATTTTTATTGGCACATTATGGGGGGCACTATAGGGGAGAGCGGCACTATGGGACATCTAGTGACACTATAGGGGTATTGTTTGGGGGCACTATGGAGGAGTGGAGTACTATTGGGGCATCTGGTGGCACTAAGGGGATTTTTTTACTGGCACATTATGGGGGTGAGGAGCACTATAAGGGCATCCGCTGGGGGCAGTAAGAAGGGGCATTTTTTACTGGCATATTATAGGGGAAAATATGGGGAAGGGGGAGAGAGGTACCATAAAGGAGTATTTTACACTGGCATACATTATGGGAACATTAGCTCAACTGCGGGCACTAAGTGGAGGTACCGTATTTTTCGCTTTATAAGACGCACCCGAAGATAAGACGCACCCCAGATTTTAGAGTAGGAAAATGAGAAAAAATATTTTTCATCAGACCTCATATCAGACCCCCCATAAATTTCAGGACATCACATTAGACCCCCATCAGACCTCAGATCAGCCCAGTGTGCCCCCATCGGACCTCAGATCAGCCCAGCGTGTCCCCTTCAGACCTCAGAACAGCCCAGTGTGTCCCCAACAGACCTCAGATCAGCTTATTGTGCCCCCATAAGACCTCAGATCAGCCAAGTGTGCCTCCATCAGACCTCAGAACAGCCCATTGTGCCTCCATCAGACCTCAGATCAGCCCAGTGTGCCCCCATCAGACCTCAGAACAGCCCAGTGTGCACCCATCAGACCTCAGATCAGCCCAGTGTGTCCCCATCAGACCTCAGATCAGCCCAGTGTGCCCCCATCAGACCTCAGAACAGCCCAGTGTGCCCCCATCAGACCTCAGAACAGCCCAGTGTGCACCCATCAGACCTCAGATCAGCCCAGTGTGTCCCCATCAGACCTCGGAACAGCCCAGTGTGCCCCCATCAGACCTCAGAACAGCCCAGTGTGCCCCCATCAGACCTCAGAACAACCCATTGTGCCCCATCAGACCTCAGATCAGCCCAGTGTGCCCCCATCAGACCTCAGAACAGCCCATTGTGCCCCCATCAGACCTCCATATTGGAAGCGCTCACTTGTATTCGCTTTATAAGACGCACTGCAATTTCCCCCCTACTTTTTTGGGGAAAAAAAGTGCGTCTTATAAAATGACTTGTACTGTCATATTATAAGGAGAATTATTACTGGGGGCATTATTACTACTAAGTGTGCTCTGGCAGAGAATTATTTCTATTGGTGGGATTTTGGGGAGGACTGTTACTTTGGGGGGCACCTTGGCACAGTATCAGCTTAGGACAATTATTTTTGAGGGACATTATCTTTATAATATTACTGTCTGGGTGCAGTTATTGTTTACAGCAGGGATGCTCAACCTGCGGCCCTCCAAACTACGACTCCCATCATTCCCGGACAGGCTACAGCTATCAGCCTACAGAAGGGCATGGTGGGAGTTGTAGTTTTACAACAGCTGGAGGGCTGCAGGTTGAGCATTCCTGGTTTAGAGCACTGTGTGCCAATAATTGTTGAAGGGGGCACTATCTATGTGGTACTAGTACTTTCAGGGGGACAGTTTCTGCAGTATAGTATTGGGGAGCACAGTATTGGGGGTGGCAGGAAAGGGTGTTCAGAAGATGTGAAGATGATGGATATGTGGGAAACTGTCTGTTTGTCAATCTCTGCAGAGATGGGAGATGGCTGAAAAATCATCATGGCGGTCTGGTCTGAACGGAGAAGATGAGGAAAGAGAACGTCTACAACAAAGGTGACATCACTGCATGTAAAAGGTATGTGGCGCTATGTAGCAGAAAAGATGCACCGCCTCCTCCCCTGCAATTCGCAGGAGGGGGATTCAGAGCTGGGTGAGGATGACCAAGGGGGGCAGCAGGCCACAGGCGGGTGGCGGATGGTAAGGGAGACCATAGACCTTGAGCAGGATCTGAGGAGAGCGGAGGAGCTTCCTGGCTGTAGCCTCTGTTGTTTATTGTATAATGTGAAGCGGGCAGTGCAGCCAGGACAGGCCCTCCCCTCTCCATATGATGTGTAGAGACAGACCTCAACAATATAATTTCAGCTGTATAGTGTTTGTTGGGAGTGGCCTATTATATGTAGGAGGGGCTTATAATAATGGGCAGGGCTAAAAATTTTGCACAACGCGCTCTGCGCACCGCATCTTTACCTTTTTGGGCCCCCCCTCCTAGGCAAAATTCCTGGGTGCTCCCCTGGAGACCTCCACTCTACATTTTTTCTTGCTGCACAACAGCTTTCCAGTCAATGTACAAGTATTGCAATTCAGACACATTCACTAGAGCTGGACAGAAAAAATGCACAAGGGTCCATGGTTTCTTCATTCATGTGAGCAACGGTAGTTCATGACGAATGAATACAATACTTGCCGTAATTAAAAGTAAAATAGATTTTACTTTGTCAAAATTTTATATGTACCTGATTTGTTCACTCTATACCACATAATTCCACTAGATGTCGCTTTTTTACCACGTTTACATGTTGACACCCATAATAAAATATGAAAGATCATTTCCACACAAAATAAAAAAAGAAAGCCATTCAGTAATCCTGCAGTTAGACTAGTTTCACACATGGGTCAAAAAAATCCTACAGCCTGCTGGAGGTCTTTGGATCTGGCATAGATGGATAGTGCCGTATGCCTGCTAGACCTCATTTACTACAATGGAATGCAGCAGGGATCCAGACACTCCCCAGTATATATGTCAGGATTTGGACAGACAAAATTGCCTGCAGCTATCTTTCTTCCTCCAGATCCAAGCTGATATGCTGGGAAGTGACTGAATCCCCGCCAAATCCCATTATAGTCAATGGTGATCCAGCAGTCAAGCGGCATTATCCGGCTATAAACAGTCAGTTTTCTGCTGGAACAGCTTGCCAAATTTCTTTGATGCATGTGTGAAAGTAGGCTTAGAGTTGCAGCCAAACTTTGTTAAAGGGGTTGTCCAGGATTTATTTAAAAAATTACTAGATGCAGGAAATATGGTAAAAAATAAAATACATTTAAAAACGTATACTTACCTGGTAAACCTCTGGTAAACGTTTAGCACCGCCACTCTGGTGGTCCAAGCTGATGTCTGAGTAAATTCCTGCAGCAATAATGTTCTAAACATGCAATTAACAGTGATTAATTGTGGTGGCATTCGAATGTGCTACATGGCACATCATGGCTGCAAATCAGACCATTGATAAATGGTATAAAGGGCCATGGGCTGAAGGGAAAGGGTTAGATAAGAAATTAGCATTGGAGGGGGGGGGCAACCCCTGGGGTATAGCGGTCCTGGAGCAATGATAGTTTCTTTTTACTTTGCCACATTCCCTGCTTTAGGCTACTTTCATACTAGCGGCAGGCCTGATCCGGCAGGTGAAGGGTGCTGCCGGATCAGGACTGCCGCAGCGACATGTGTGGAGCCGGAACCGCGCTCCGGCCCCACACATGTCACACAGTACATACATACACACAGACACACACACATATACACAGACAAATACACATACATACTTACATGCTCCCGGCAGGTCTCCAGAGCGCCGGAGGAGCAGGACGGCTCGCACAGGTGACGATTCCCCACAGCGCCCTCTGCTGGGCGCCTGGTGGAATCGTCATCTGTGCGCGCCGTCCTGTCCTGCCGGCGCTCTTGAGACCTGCCGGGGAGCATGTAAGTATGTATGTGTATTTGTATGTATATATGTCTGTGTATGTTTATGTTTATGTGTATGTCTATGTCTGTATGTCTGTATTGTGTGTATGTGGTGACGGATCCGTCATGAACTCCATTGGAAGTTACCGGTTACCATTGTGGTCACACCAGACGGATTCGCCCCCCTTGACTTGCATTGGGGGTCATTCCAGATCCGTCTTGGTGAGGATGCCTGGACCGGAGAGCAAACCGCAGGATGCTGCAGTTTGTTCTCCGGTCTGAAGACGGAACGGAATGCTTTCAGGAGCATTCCGTTGTCTTCAGTTCAGTTTTGTCCCCATTGACAATGAATGGGGACAAAACTGAAGCGTTTTATTCCGGTATTGAGCCCCTATGACGGAACTCAATACCGGAATTTTAAAACGCTAGTGTGAAAGTAGCCTTAGCCATTTTTTTACATCCTGCATCCTGGACAACACCATTAATTACAGAGATATTCACATTACAGTAACCACGACTATCAGAATATCAGTCAATTACTTTCTCAGCAGATGTCGACCAAGTGTCACCATCATAGCATGCACTGTTAGTAACAAACTGACAGTTTTTAGTTGCTGAGCGGTTTATTCTAAGGGGATAACCAATATAGAATACGATTCTGTAATCAGCTTTCTAAAAATGGCATCTCCAACAGAACAGACAAATCTTTGATATAAAGATCTTTGATAAATAAATACCGGGGGGGGGTGGGGGGGGTAGGACGCTTCCGTTTGTCAATGGCGACATTGACAATTTGTCATTCTTTGTCAATGGCGACAAAACTCAACTGAATGAAATAGAATGCACCAGAATGCATTCTGTTCTGTTTGGTTGCGTCCCCATCGAGGACAAAATAACGTCAGAAACGTAAGCAACGTTTTTCTGTCCGCGATGTGATGCAGAGCAAGACGGATCCATCATGACTCACAATGTAAGTCAATCGGGAAGAATCCGTTTTCTCTGACAAAATAGAAAACGGATCCGTCCCCCATTGACTTTCAATGAAGTTCATGATGGATCCGTCCTTGCTATGTTAAAGATAATACAACCAGATCCGTTCATAACGGATGCAGACGGTTGTATTATCGTGACGGAAGTGTTTTTGCTGATCCATGACAGATCCAGCAAAAACGCTGGCGAGAAAGTAGCCTAACTTGAAGGGGAAGACTTATCATCCCGCTATGCCATGGATTTGGTGTTAAAAAGTTGCAAAACCCGCAAACTGCATTTCTACGCCACCACTGCAAGCTCCCAAAAGGGGGCGTGGCTAGGGTGGGGCCATTGTCTCTGCCACATTTATCATAATTTATGCCAGAAACTGGTGTACATGAAGTCTGAAGTCTATGCCAGCTGGAGTAGATTTCAGTCTGGTGCATGGACTGCTGGAGGAGGCATTTAATGTATATAGAGGCCTGAACCCATCAAGATTGACGTAGCACATGTCATCATCAACCCCTTAGTCAATGTGAGTAACAAACCAAACATTTTATTTGTTAAAGCATGACTTTACAAGTCATTGATAGATGTCAAATAACCAAATTGGTGAGGGTCTGACAGTCGGGGTCTCCATGATACCTAGAATTAATACTCTGCTGTGTTTTAACGTTTTCTTTGCTCCTTTGGCTTCCAGATCAGCGATGCCCACAACTCTGAACTGTGTGGAAAGTCTACCTTTGATATTAATAAGACTACAATTGTAATGCAGCGAAGTGGAATTGAGATTTCAGCCCACATGCCAGACCTGACCATGCCAGGAAAACCTTAGTTTAATTGTGATTTTAATTATCTGATAAAAATTGCCACCACATTTCATAAGAGAAACATTCCAACTTATTAGAAAGCATAAACTAATATCGCAATCTCTGTCTTTCTGTCTTGTTTAAAAAGTTAATTTTGACTTTAAATGACTGTTTCAGAAGTATGCTAAGCCTGCAGCGGGGGTAGATTTTGGCAGTGGAACAACCAAATTTCAGGTCCCATAGAGCACTACACAATACGCAGAGCCAGGATATGATGTCATTGCCTAACTCCAACTACGGGTCTCTGCATGCTGCAAAGCAATCCAAAGCACAAGTATGTTCCACCGATGCTAGGATAATTAGTACACATTTTATTCTGATGATGCTGATTTGATGCACATTTATTGATACATAAAGAAGCTTTTCTAAAGTCGCACATGGATACAAACCAGATGCATCACCTGCATGTTTGACATGAGTTGAGCAGTAGTAACTTTATATAGTCTGGCTCTGTTCACATCCTATTTGTCGCCTCCGTCAGAAGAATACACTGGGAGATCAGTGTTTAGTAATGTTGCCTTGCAGTGCCTTGACCAAGGACAATGGGGCACATTTAGACGTCGGTCTTAATAAAGCCCCATAGCTGGCAGTGGATCCGCTAAAGTTATGTAGAGGCGCCGGCCTCTCCATAACGTCGGTGCATTCAGCACCAGTTCTAAATGTAAGACAACTTCCTTGCTGTCTTACATTTAGACCATTTTCTATGCCTAAAACAGGCATAGAAACTGATGAATGAGACAGGCCTGCCCCTCCCCTTCCCCACCCACGCCACGCCCACAATTTTAGTCCTGGTGTGAGCGGGGCGAAGTTGCAGATAGCACCGCAACTAACCGTTATGCTGCCGTCTGCGTCTGAAATATGCCTAATTTAAAGAAGAACTCCCGCAAAATTTTTTATTCTCTGACCTGTTAGAAAGGTACATGATATAATCTGTAGTGATTGTCATTTTCTTATCAGTGACTGTTTCTGTGAGTAAAAACCTCTCTTCTTATTGTAGCTGGGTCAAGTGACCAACTCCCTGACCTCCAACTGACCCAGGACAGGAAGCCAGTAACTGCTCTATTCATTCCTATGGGAGCCTCACTTTCAGTCTCATTGGAATACATAGAGAATTAGACTTCCTGTCCACACATAAGTCTATGTGTGAGTTGGTGGGTCTAATTGCTGGTCACATGACACAGATAAGAAACTTCAGGATGATATAAGTCAGAAATTCAGACACTGGTAAGAAAATGACATTCACTACAGATTATATCATGTACATTTCTAGCAGGACATGGAATAAAATTTTTGTCGGGAGTTCTTCTTTAAGTGTACTTCAGCTTAATAAGTGACCCCCAATAAGGGTTTATTGACTTTTTGAAGCTGCTTATGGAAAAATGTTTTGACTTGTTGCATATTTATATCACTCTAGTTCTGAAAACTGGGTGGAAAAATGCACAGTGTTAGCTATGTTTCAGTCCAGATTTATCACTGGATCTTTTTTTTCTGTTTCTGTTTGTTGTGGGATCGAACAAAGATCCTGAAAATGAAGGGTCCACTTTACTTAGGGATGGGTCCCCTTCACTGTTTTTCCCTGAGAGAGCTCTACAATCAGCCCCATTAACCTTAATGGGCCAGTACATCAGTTCCCTGTACAGTTTGGGAAACCAATGGCCCACATTAAGAGATCATGCACACGGCCGTAGTCTCTGTCTGCATCCAATCTCCATCTTTGTCCATCAGATGTGGACCCATTTCATGCCCTATTCTTGTCCGTGGACAAGGATAAGACATTTCTAGACACAGCAGGGACATAATGCTATTGGTGTAATACAATAGATTTCAGGACTCTAAGGGTTTCACACCATTATAAATCAGTATAATGCTGTGTGATCCTGTCAGAGGAGTGGAGGCCAGAACAGGACCTCTCACTGACACACGTTGTGAGTTTATCACATTCAACTCGCTTGTGTGTGTCTGGCCTTAAAAGACATACTTGGAAAACATTATATACAGCAGTACAAAACATACAGGGTCATACAACGCCACATACCTCTTACATCCAGTGATGTCTCATCTGATGTAGATGTTCTCTTTCCTTATCTTCTCCATTTAGAACAGACCGCCATTATTATTTATTTCAGCCATTTCTTGTCTCTTGTCTTGTTTGACAAACTTTCCTACTTTTCCATTATCCTCCCACCTTCTGAACACTCCATCTTGGACTCGCTGTGCTCTCCAATACTGTATTGCAGAAACAGTCCCCCTGAAAATACTAGTACCACACAGATAATGCCCCCTTTAATAATTATTAATATATTATAGTAGTAATTCTCCTTATTATAGTAATAGTAGTAATAATAATAATAATAATAATAATAATATATTATTAGTAGTAATGATAATATATTATAGTAGTAATTCTCCTTATTATAGTAATAGTAGTAATAATAATAATAATAATAATAATAATAATAATAATAATATATTATTAGTAGTAATGATAATATATTATAGTAGTAATTCTCCTTATTATAGTAATAGTAGTAATAATAATAATAATATATTATTAGTAGTAATGATAATATATTATAGTAGTAATTCTCCTTATTATGTGTGCCAGTAGAAAATGCCCCCTATTGTGTACCAGTACAAAAATACCCCCTTATAATGTGTGCTAGTACAAAAATAAACTATTAATAATAAATTAATAATAAAAATTATAAAGTGCAACGTCAGTGAATTACGGGTGATGGTAAAAACGGACACATGGACTAACCACGGATCCTTCACTGACATCTTCATGGATGAAACGTACTGAAATGGAAATGTGGACAAGGCCTAATACAGTCATGTGCATGAGCTTTACGTAATGCCTAATGCTCTAGGAGGGATGGAAGGTAATTTGAACTGTTCAAGATATTTTAAGCAGTGTTGCAGACAGGGCATGATAACAACTTGAATAATAAAAATCAAGTATTCATTTAAGCCAGAGGCTAGAAGTGGGATCAAAAGCATAAAAACAGAGGAACCTCTTTTTTTTAAAAAAAAAAAAAAGATTGTGCAATATTAATTTCTCTTCACTTTTTTTGATGGAAGATGGCTATGTGTGGGTTCTTTACTTTTCCAATACCTGCTGATAATAGCCTTTTCTCAGGTGCTGAAGGCACTTGGCAAGCGACTCAGTGGCCTAATTAAAAATTAAGTTATGTACCCAAGGCTTGATCTTGAAAATTATCAACCCTGCCTCTTCATTCCTTTCAGAATAAATGATCTAAAGATCTAACTTTTGTGAGCAATGGATTGCCTCAGGTGTAGTAATGCAGATGGAGCTATCTGCTTTGATTTGGAAGCTCTCTTTTTGGCACAAATAACCTTGATCTGCCTAGTAATGAGGCTGATTATATTCGACAAAACAGAAAGGCGAAATACATTAGCCAAGCAGGCATCTGATTAAAGGGGTTGTGTTACTTCAGCAAATAGCATCTATTATATAGAGGAAGTTAAAACAAGACACTTACTAATGTATTGTGATTATCCATATTGCTTCCTTTGCTGGCTAGATTCATTTTTCCATCACATTATACACTGCTCTTTTTCATGGTTATGATCATCATGCAATCCATCAGTGCTGGTCGTGCTTGAACACTTTTGGAAAAAACACCAGCCTCTCTGGTGGCTGGGATCGTGGAAGCTGACTCATTTACATGCAGTGATCACCTCCACTGTATGAGGTTGACAGAGGGCTACTGCAGTCGCTCATCCTCGTACAGATTCATTGTTTCTGGGCAGCAGAGTGCCATTTAAACAGCATGATCTGCTGCCCAGAAACAATAATTTAGGTGTCTGCATAAACAATTGTTTCACCTAAAGTGTTTTTCTCATTCTTAGGAGTATCTGCAGCACCTTTAGACAAGCAGTTTATTGGGAATTAATGTTCTTTCCTGATAATTTGCCTGACAATCAGGGCAGTGTAAACCCAACTTTTCAGCTTTCAGCATCAATTGACAGGAAACAACACATTATCACTTACTAATAGTGCTTGTTTATCTGTAATGCCTCGTTTTCCTACACTCTCAGTCAAGTGACATTTTCCACTGTGTTGGTTCCCTATCTTGATGACATCATGTCTGTATCTCCGGCTTGTCAAGGCTTGTAAGGTTCTGCCCTGTAGACACAACATAATCAGTGACCTTACCTCTCAGGGCTGTTCTTATTCTCCTGGACCCTGCACTGTAGATGTGATGTAAGGCTATTTGCACACCTGCGGCACGGGGCTCCGGCAGGCTGTTCCGGTGGGTGAACAGCCCGCCGGATCCGTGCTGCCACAGGTGCACGTGTGGGGCCAGAACTACGCTCCTGCCCCTTTCACTGTAATGGGGGCGGGACGCAGATCCGGCCGCAGCACGGCAACCCCTGCTGAGAGGCGGCAGGAACGAAAATACAACATGTCACCCACCGGAACAGCCTGCCTGAGCCCCGTGCCGCAGGTGCGAAAGGGGCCTTAGCAATAATGTGTCTTAGAACAAGATTTTTCCAGCAGGGCTTCAAGCAGGCTTGGATCCAGGACTTCCATGAGAAATGTCAGCGCTTTATAAAAGCAAATTGTGTGCTCTCCATTTTTATTTATGCTATTTACCAATCCCCATAAATAAAATGTTCATAATCTGTAATGTGCACATGAACACCAGTATCTTATAACTGACACAATAAGTAAACTAAAAAAAGCAAAACAATAATCCTATAAGACATAAAAAACTCCCAGCTTTACAGCAGAGCTTTTTAAAAGAGGAGTGAGTAAAGCGGCTGTTTATTGTATAGAAGTGTTGGGGTTCAAATCTCACTGAGACCTGTAAAATAATCTTTATTGTAAAAATTATGGCAGAAAAATGACCTTTCAGCTTTCTTTTATTGTAAAAGTTCCAATTTTATACCAAGTTATTGTTACTAAAAAAAAAAAACAAAAACAAATAACAAACAAAAAACCATCAACGTTTTTGTAACATACTTAGTATGAAATATCACAAAGCAGTATTTGGTATTCCTGTAATCATACTAGGCTACACATTGGAGTGAACACATTATGTATGGTGATTGATAAATTATTTCACTCCATTTCAGTAATACACTATTTATTTGTTGTTATGTCCATGAAAAAACTAGCTTTTTAAGCACAAAAAACTCAGCTCTTACAAAAGAGAACGTCTGTAGTGTAATGGTAACCCTTCTGCTGGCCATACAGTAGGTCTGAGGTTCAAATCCTGATTAAGACCTGTTAAATAATTTCTTTAGTAAAAGTCTATGTGCTGGAAGAGGGCCACTCCCCCAAAACCATATACAACACAGCTTTATTAGAATTCACAGAAGTGAGTATTAATAAAGCTGCCAGGCCCTGATTGGATCTGTGATGTTCCAGCTGGGAGAGGAAGGAGAGGCAAAGACCTGATGCTATAGACACTCCCAGTGAGTCTTGCTCTGGATGTAAAGACAGGTTGTGGGTCACAGATCACAATTATGCTGGAGGAGTCAAAATGCACTCAGAACTTCATCATCTGATTTATATAACATAGTATGGTTCGGTGCTTATTTTAATTTTTTGTGTTACAGGAGACCCAGTGGTGTAACTACAACTGACTGGGCCCCACAGCAAATTTTTGAATGGGCCCCCAGCAACTTCTTTGCAATCCCCAACTCACGTGCAACCCCCATTCCTGTGGCTAATCAAGACTGAACTCAAAAACAAGCCGCTCCTCCTACAGTGTCACTGTATATAATGTCATTGTATAATACTGTTGAGGGGCCCCTGACAATAAAATCTTTTAGTATTCCTCCTTAGGGGGGCCCCTTGTGGGTCTGGGCCCCAAAGCAGTCGCTTCCCCTGCTTCCCCTATAGCTACGCCCCTGAGGAGACCCCTCTTAAGCACACATCACTGAAAGGAATCTTGTTAAACTGTGAAGAAAACAATGTGGAATTATACACAGGCTAATAAATGAACTTTGGACATATTTACAGTTAATTATTAATTTTCAGATCTACACATAAAATGCACACTGGGACATGTTTTTTATTAGTATAAACGCTAGAAAAATATGTGTTTGTTGGAAACATTTGCAAGCTTGTGTCTGATACATTTTACTATTATTAAGGCTTGGTCCAATTCCTCTATACATATGTATTGAGTGTATCATGTGTTGTTATTACAATATCTGCATTTATCAAATAAAAAATAAACTTTAGCATTTGTAGACATTATGGAAAACTAGGCAGTTACTCTATATTTATATGCCAAAGTTGATAACTTTCTCCTTTTTTGCCTGTAGTGTATACGCCATATGATATGCCAATTTATGTTATAACATTGTAGTAGAATTGAAAACGTAATCTGAGGAGGGAGCTTTGCGTATCTTGTGTGAAGCAATGCTACAAGGTCCCAAGCCCCTGCCAAGTCCGTTTCCAAACCATAATTGGAATAAAAGCTATGCAGCCAGTCCACAACATGGTGAAATAGTAAAGTTAAGTTATAGCCCCTGATATTGGGGAATTTCATGCCCCCATAAGGTTTGCAAAGCATGAACTTTTTCACTGAGATCCTTGGCCTTTTCTCAGAGCAGATAAAAGTAAATCTCTTTACAATATATTGCTCAATTCTAAATTATTCAGCATTATCAAATTAGAAAATAAAGCTCTGAGGGCCAACACTGTACTCACTTTTCAAACTAGGCTTGGGTATACAATGCATTTGTTGAGTTTTCAGACCCTTTCACCTTTTTTACAATTTTGTTATGTTTGGCTTATAATAAAAATAAAAAAATAGAGCAAAAAACAAGCTGTGAGGAAAGAACTGCCTGCCTACAGCTCAGAGACAGGATTGTGTGGAGACACAGATCTGGAGAAGGGGACAAAAAATTCTGCTCCACTGAAAGTTCTCAAGAGCATAGTGGCCTCCATAATTCTTAAGGGTAAGAAATTTGGAGCAACCAACACTTTTCCTCACCAAACTAAGTAATCAGGGCAGAAGGGCCTTGGTAAGAGAAGTGGCCAAGAACCCCAATGGTCACTCTGGCTGAGCTCCAAATATCCTGTGTGCAGATGGGAGAAACTTCCAGAAGGTTAACCATCACTGTAGCCCCACCACTCTGGGTTTTATGGCAGAGTGGCTAGAAACAATATTCTCTGGTCTGATGAAACAAAAATTTTACCTTTTGGCCTCAAGTCTAAGAGTCATGTCTAAAGGAAAATAGGCACTGCTCATCACCTGCCTAATACCATCCCTATGGTGAAGCATAGTGGTGGCAACATAATGCAGTGGGGATGTTTTTAAGCAAGTGGGACAAGGCCACTGGACAGGGTTGAGGAAAAGCTGATGGAGCAAAGTACAGAAATATTCTTAGTGAAAACCTGATCCAGAGTTAAACCTGAAGTTTCACCTTCCAACAAGACAATGATCCTAAGCACACAGGCAAGGCAACATAGGAGTGGCTTAGGGACACCTCCGTGAATGTCCTTCAATGGCTCTGCCATTGCCAGAGCCCTGACTTGAACCCAACTGACCATCTCTGGAGATACCTGAAAATAGATGTCCAACGATGGTCCCCATTCTAACCTGACAGTGCTTGAGAGGATCTTCAGAGAAAAATGGTAGAAAACCCCCAAATCCATGTGTGCAAACCTTGTGGCACCAGGCTTCTTTCACACTGGCCTTAGGCTTGTCTGGCAGGGGAACACTCTGCTGGATCCGTATTAACGTTTGCACACATGTGCTGCCGGAAGTCTGCCCCGGTCCCAGTCACTATAATGGGGACCGGCTGGAGATGCCGCCGCAGCATGGAGAGGCGACTGGACAAAAAAAAATGCTTATTCCTCTGCCCCATCAACTACAAAAAAATAATAAATAATGATAAACCAAAATTACTTTATTAAAAAATAAAAATAAAGAAAAATGACAGTCACCCAGCTGTTGGTGGTTAAGTACAAAGATAAGAGGGATGTCTTTATACTGATCACTGTTTACGGGAACACCAGCATCCTTGCCCCTGTACGAGGTACCACTACCCCCAAGCCAGACTGCATCCTGGACTACAATACCAACATGGGAAAGGTTGATCTTTCAGATCTAGTTCTGAAGCCATACAATGCCATGTAGAAAAGGAAGGTGTGGTACAAAAAGCTGGGTGTGTACATTGTACAAACAGCACTATATAAAGCTTATGTGTTATTTAGATCTGCATGGAAAATTCTTTCAGTTTCAAGAGTGGTGATCAAGACTCAAATTTTTCAAACTCTGGAAGAGAGCCCCAGTACTTCTGGAATGTATGGTGCCCACGTTGCACCAGAGCAACATTTCCCTGGTGAAGTCCCCCAAACAGCAAGAAAGGACCTAAAGAAAGGGGGATACAAAAGGACACAGTTAGATATTAGATTTTCACCAACTGCAGCAAGCACCTGAAGAGCTGGTGCAGAAGATGGGGGAGGTTGTGGTCCTGATGAGATATTGCGTCACAAAGTAATCCCTCAGGCCATCACTCCATGATATTCAGTGCAGTGAAAAGGTGATATGAAAGGATCAGGCACACGTAGAGCAACAAATGCTTTTCTTTACTGAATGAAAGGAGTTACAGTACTTCCCGCTATCATCTCTACAAGGTGCAATGTCTCTATCCTCAAATGATGAGTTATGGTAGCAGGCAAGATAGCAGGCAATAGCAATCTAGAGTAGTCCTTCTGTCTCTCCTGATTTCCCTTCACTAACAGCAATAAGCTGGCACTTGTGGCAATAGGTGTCTACGTATGATATGCAGGATTTTACATTTACCTGAACTGTGGTGATGAGTCTTAACTTCTTATCCATTCACCTGCAGCAGAGTCTGTATAGCTGTAATACCGATCACTCTGCTGACTTGGTATTCTGTCGCTTGAAGATCTTCTGGGACCCTGCAGTCTCCCTGGAGTAGACTAGCTGTAACTTCAGCCCCAAGACCCATCGAACGGGACCAGATGGATGTGCTTCCTCCCTCCAGGCTTGCTAAGTAGAGAAGGAGATGTTCTCTTGAGACCTTTTACTTCTTTTTTTTGATAGCTCATATAGTACATTTTTTATTAAAATATGCTATTTTATACATAAATACAGTACCAAGCTCAGTATAATAATAGAGTACCAGAACCAAGCTCAGTGCACATGTAATATGGTACTAGAGCAAGCTCAGTGCTTAAAGTACCAGAACCAAGCTCAGTACATATATACATACAGTAGCACTATCAAGTTTATTAAATAAATACAGTACCCAAAACAAGCTCAGTATATACCTACAGCCCCAGTACCAAGCTCATAACATAAATACAGTAACAGAACCAAACTTATTACATAAAAAGAGCATCAGATTCAAGCTCAACACATAAATATGGCACTAGCTATTCAAATAAATACAGTATTAGAACTAAGCACCACAAAGAAATATTCACATGCATTTATATAAGGTATTTATGATGCAGTGCTGCCATATGTAAAGGTGGAGTTCCAATGTTTGTGGGCAAAGACAACACAAGAATGCGGCGACAAAACAAGTAGGCGTGTCCAGCAGTACTATTGTGCAGCACAAAATATCATCCCAACAGAACCATATACCATAGTATAGCACAAATACTGGCTCAACAGAACCAAATAACATAGTGTAGCACAAAATACTGCCCCATCAGAGACAAATACCACAGCTCAGCACAAAATACTGTCCTAGCAGAATCAAACACCATAATACAGCACACCATACTGCCCCAGCAGCACAAAATTCCAAAGTGCAGCGCACAGGGGTATAGCTATAGTGGGTGCAGAGGTAGCAGTTGCTACAAGGCCCAGGAGCCTGAGGGGGCCCAAAGACCCTTTTCTACATAAGAAGAAGAAAGTGCATGCTGGAAGGCTCTGTTATAGATTTTGCACTTGGGCCCAGAATGTTCAAGTTAGTCCTCTGGCTGTTAGGTCAAGAATTTGGCATGGGGTGGGGAGTGCTGTTTCAATTTTTGCCTCAGGCAGCAGGAAGGCAATGTGCTCTCCTGCCCTTTGTCACACAGCATTGAGGGAAGGGGGGCTCTCAGCCATGGGCCTTTAGCTACGCTTGTGGCAGCACATTATATTGCCTGAGCAAAACCAAATACCACAGTGCAGCACAAAATACTGCCCCAGCAGATTCAGATTGGCCCTCTGTTGTGCTAAGTGCTAGCTGCCATGTTCTCTCCTTCTCACCTTCCTTCAGTTGTCTCTAATTAAGATATGGAGGAGGAGGTGAGTGGGTTACAGCACTAAGCCAGCCCTATCTTCAGCATTCTGTTTGGTCTGTCAGAGGTACCAAACATTCAGGAGAATACAGCACTACAGTTACATCTTGTCTCTGCAGAGTATGCCACACAGACATCTTAATTTCCTCAGTTTTCCATCATCCTCCCTAGCTTCTCAACACAAACTTTCCACTCTAGTGCTCCAACTGTGTCACCATCTTGCCACCCTCATACTGTGTCTGCTGTGCTTTCCTCCCCAATCCCCTCAAATACTATACTGCAGAAAAAAATGTGACCCCCCCCCCCAATAGTAATAATACCTCCTATAGTGCCCAGTAATAATAATGCCCCTATAAATAATAGTAATACTAGTACAGTTCCTCCAGCAATAATAATGTCTCCTATAGTACCCCCAGAAATAAAAATGCCTCCTAAATGCTCCAGTAATAATAATGCCCCTCTACTGACCCCAGCAATAATGCCCACTATAATGCCTCCAGGATTAATGCCCCTCTATTGTGCTCCCATTATTCAAAATGCCAGCACTACCCCATAATAGTGCCCCAAGTATAAAAAATGCCCCATTGTTCCCAGTAATGTCCTCTAAAGTGGCCCCATCATTCAAAATGACAGCAGTAATGACCTCTATAGTGACCTGTGTCAAAATGCCCCAAGTTGTAAATGCTGGGCCTCTTTGAAAGCTATGTTGGGTATAGAGGGTTCTTTTTCTTTAACCCTTTCTGGATTAATCAATGCTTGAAGGAGTTTATCCAATTAAAGAACAATTCCTTTTGGGATAGGCGTGGGTTGGTTTATGTAGCACAAGTTGTCGAAAATGGAATAACTTGGGCATATGAGAAACTTAGCACTCTTAAAGAGTTATGGTTTAGTGGATATTTTAGATATTTACAACTACATTCCACGTTTGAAAGTTCTAATAACAAAGCACTTTTTGATATTGGAAACACTAGAACTTTTTTATTCAATCAAATGAATGTGTTGATGAGGGTAATAGAGATAGTAGTGTACGGATATATAAATTATTATTAAAGGAATATTTGGAGTTGATAGTTTTTTTCTAGTCGAAAGCCCTGAACGCACAAGTTCTCTGATTTAGATAAGGAAAGCTGAGATAGGATCTATAATAATTTAATCATGTTTTGGTCCAGTTTAAAGTTATTCATGGACTTTGAAAAAATTGGAACTCGTCAATATGTCACAGGTGTAGGTCCGTCTCTTTTAGTCCTGTCCACAAGTAAGCCAATTTGGCAATTAGTGTATAAAAAAAGATAGAGATAATCATAAAGAAGAACTCCCGCAAACATTTTTATTCTCTGACCTGTTAGAAAGGTGCATGATATAATCTGTAGTGAATGTAATCTTCTTATCTGAGACTGTATTTGTGAGTTATCCCCTCTCTTCTAATTGTAGCTGTGTCATGTGACCAACTCCCTGACCTCCAACTGGCCCAGGACAGGAAGTCAGTTACTTCTCTATTTATTCCTATGAGACTGAAAGTGAGGCTCCCATAGGAATGCATAGAAAAATAGACTTCCTGTCCACACATAAGATGCTCTGTTATCTGGTGAGTCTGATTGCTGGTCACATGACACAGATGAGAAGCATCAGGGAGATATAACTCACAAATACCGCCACTGGTAAGAAAATGACATTCACTACAGCTTACATCATGTACATTTCTAGCAGGATATGGAATAAAAAATTTTGCGGGAGTTCTTCTTTAAGATGCAGGTCCACTTACCTATTCAGTGTGCTATCCTTCACAAATTAAATAGTTTGAAAATCTTAAAGGCTAAAAAGTAGCTTCTCACAAAAGTGTTGCTGTTAACGAGACAGGTTATTGCCAGAAGGTGGATGTTGACTGAACCGCCATGTATATCAAAGTGGAAAAACTTAACATATAAAGTATGATATGAGAAATTTTTATATGCCAATAAGAAAAACTACAACAAATGGAGCAATGTCTGATCTGAAAAAAATGCCCCCAAGTCACCTATAGTACTGTCATGTCCTCCTTATGTGTGAATGGGGCATAAGCTGAAAAGCAACTATTTCCCTCACAGTATCTCATTGACACAGGAGTAAATGCAACTTCATCTTTTATTGCTAATATAGGGTGAAACTGAGGAAAAGAAAGATGTACAGAGTCAAAAGTCTCAGGACACCCTTTTATTTCAGAAACAAAAAGGAAAATGTAATAACTGAATACCCCAGAAAGTAATGGGGGAGAGGGCCTATCTTTTAGGCTATGTCCGTTATATATTCACACTATCTTGAAAGCTGCCATATTGGATCAAGGGCAAATTTTTCCATTGGGAAGGGGGTCATGTAGCATATCAAAGAAGATCAGAATGTTCTCATAAATCAATTGCCACATATTTGCAATGTTTCTTGTGGTCCACAATTTATCAACAAAGAAAGTAGCAACAACAATCGGGAACGTTCCCTGCGGTGCACAGCTATTTGACTTGTTCAAGGTGTTGTTCCTGGTGCTGAACACAGAACTTTGATGTTTTGAAATTTCTGTGTTGATAACTGTGGAGCCACAAGAGATATTGCAATTCTGATTGCAGCAATCAATTTCTGAGAAAATTCTGGTCTTCTTTGGTATGCTATGTTACTCACTTCCCATTGGAAAAATTTGCCCTTGATCCAATATGGTGGACATGTTCTGGACATAGGCTAAAAGATAGGCCCCCTCAGCCATCACTTGCTGGGGTGTTTGATATTTCATTTTCCCTTTCGATTCTGAAAAGTGTCCAAAAGGCTTTTGACTCACCCTGTACTTACTATAAAGAATGCTATAACACATTACAGTACAAAGCTATGCAAACATAAATGTGTGCATGTATACAAGATACATCCAGTAAAGCAGGGATGCTCAACCTGTGGCCCTCCAGCTGATGTAAAACTACAACTCCCACTATGCCCTGCTGTAGGCTGATAACTGTAGTCTGTCCGGGAATGGTGGGAGTTGTAGTTTTGAAACAGCTGGAGGGCCGAAGGTTGAGCATGCCTGCAGTAAAGCATATAAATGCACATGAATATACAATCCTGCAATGCTAACAGTCTGAACACACCAGGAATGCCATATTAAGTCTGGATGTGGAGGATTATAATGGATGCTGCTTTATCCTTCAGTTGATCTTGGAAAAGATAGCTGCTGTAAACTGAGTTGATGATGTCACATGGGTCATAGGTAATAAGATACAGTTACATGCTTGGGACATGCAAGGAAATAAATGATGGCTAGCTTGAGACTGTTTGCACAAATGGCCACTAGATGGAGATAAAGCAACATGAATAATGACACAGTAGATTTACAATACAGATCGCTGCTGGAGGCATGACACTCCAGAACTGGTATCCCAAGGATACCACACTAAGGCTTATCTGGTGAGAGCAACAAAATCAAATCAAATCAAAATGTTTGGGCTTGTAATGCCTGCAAATTTTGACTTCCACTTTTCTGACTTTTCCATCTTCGCTCAGAATCACTTTGGTTATTAGTCCTAAAGGCCATTCATTCCTCTTTGACTGAGAGTCTTTTACAAGATCAACATTACCAACTTGCATATCGGGTTACTGGCTTGCTAGTCTGTAAAGTATTTTCTCTGCCACTTACACTAAAATGCATCAGCTAGTGTCTGTACTTGCTTCTACTGGCATAGGCATATAGGTCTTTAGTACTAAACTCACCAAGAGGAGCTGGGTGAGAATAGGAGGAGTGAGCTAAAGGGGATCCTCTGGATCATTGGATATTAAAGTGAAAGGTCAGGCATTTATGATGGCCACCACTTCAGTCATGAAAGTTGCGAAGTTCTCAGGAGGAGTCTTGAAGTTCCCAGTTGTAGAAATATTGAATCGAGGATACTGTGGGCTAAACCAATCATATGCTCCCATAAGCCTCCCGTATGAGAAAAGTGCGGAAGGTTTAAAGTCTATGTGCAACTTTGGTCAGTAAGATATATCTCTACATGATCATTGTCAGTTGAACTACTAGCTACAACAAAAGTGGTACCCCTAAAGGTCCATTCACACATCCGTATGAATGGTTCCGCATCCGTTCCGCAATTTTGTACTATTATTGGAAATGTAGTCCAACACTACTTTGCTGTCTGTATCAAAGGAAAACTGGCTTAGTTGCCCATAGCAACCAATCAGATTCCATCTTTCATTTTCCAAAGATGCTCTGAAAAAATGAAATATGGAATCTGATTGGTTGCTGTAGGAAACTAAGACACTTTACCTTTACACCAGTTTTGATAAATCCCCCCACTGTGTCATCAAGTTTCAAATCTATTTCTGCCATTACTTATTCTGCTAATCCTATAGCTAGAGCAGCACAAAGAGTTCTTTTTACAAGTGTGGGCGCATCTATGGTGGCCAAATTCTCGCCTTCTCTAGCCAACCTTTTTGTGGCGTGGTGGGAGGAGTCTTATATTTTTTCAGAAAACAATCCCTTCTCACCACACCTAATATGGTATGGCAGATTTATAGCTGACCTCTTCATTATATGGGGGGGAGGGTGTCGCCAAGAAGACATAATTTCTTTTGGAATCTTTATCATCAACAACAATGATTGTAATTTGAGTTTTACTTTGAACTATGACACAACAAATATGCATTTTTTGGATTTGTCACTTACTGGGCTGATATTATAATGTCTAGACACAACTGTTCAGATGATGCGACTTTTCAGAGTGAATGTTAAAGAATCTCTAGTCATCTTTTGGTGAGAGAATATCCTACCTGGTCATTGGATCGAGGCGTTAAATATGCCTCCCGAACTAGGAGGAGGGACGTATTAGCTCCATCTTACAGGAGTACACGTATAAATCAGCCTAAAAAGAAGTGTGTTGTCTTTTCTACAGTGTATAGCTTGGAATACAAACAGGTTGTTAACATCATAAACAAATATATTCCTATACTGTACCAAGATGAGATTTTTTCAAAAATCTTACAGGGGGCATTAAATGTGTTGCCAAAAGGGCCCCTACTGTAGGTTCTATACTTTCCCCTAGTTTCCTTTCTGAAAAACCATCATGCACTTGGTTGGAATTGAAAGGATTCTATAGGGGTGGACACAAAATTTGCTGTCCCTGCAAGGGACAGCTGCCAAAAACCGGGACATACCTCCCCCGTACCGGGACAGCCACTGCAATCCAGGACTGTCCCGCTGGATCTGGGACGGTTGGGAGGTATGTGTCTGACCCCCGCCGATCTGATATTGATGACCTATTCTGAGGACAACTATGCTTTAGGACTCACGTGAGTCCTGTTCCACACTGCCTTCTGTGGTGCAGGCCTCAAGCCTTTTCCAGCCTGGTGTGCCTGCATACCGTCACTGGAGGTGGTAAAGATAATTTCAGCTCACTGCTACCTGAGACCCAGCACAGGAGGTCGGGATGATTCATTGCTTCGGAACTGCCTGCACCAGTCTACTGCCACGTAAATCTCAGGCCTAGTGGCCTGTAGCCTATGTGATCCTGTGCCCCACTGCCTCCCCTCCCCAGAGTTAACATCAAGAGCATCTGCTCGTTATGTACCATGCCAGTGGCTGTATTTGACATGTAATAAACACACATTTCACATATACAGGTGTATAGTGAATTCCCTCTGCTTTCTAGAAGGTGAATGAACATGATACATGTGTCCTTTATAGAAGAAAAAACACATATTCCACATATACAGGTGTATAGAGAATTCCCTGTACCCTAGATGGGGAAAGAACAGAATGTATGCTTAGTTTATAGTGGAATAAACACATTGCCAAAATCATCCTTTTACCACCGGACCCCATAGACTATAATGAGGTCTGGCAGTGATCTGGTCATTTTGCTCCAAAAATGCTGGTTTTCGTCTGGACAAAAAATGCATGCTGCAGCAGTTTTTGTCTGGCTGACAGCAGTCATTTATGTTTCAGAGTATGGTTGCTGGGTGCAGCAGAGTCAGTTTAGATCAGACATTGTGGAGTAACAGGAACTGGTTTTATTGGAATATGCATGCAATAACTGAAGGTCATAGACAGGAAAAAAGAATCAGTGAGTTCACTTCACTGTACAGGAAATACAACACACCATAGAAAATGCAAGTGACTAGACTACAAGTGAGCATTAGTAACAGCGACATCTAGTGTCACAACAATAAACTGTCAATCCAGCAATAGACCAAGCTGTAAGCTGTTGTATGTCCAACAATTTATACCGGAGTAGCCCGCCAGAAGAGACCCCCGGAGTTCAGAACATAGATATAAACCCGACCTTACTTAGATATGCTCCTTTTTTAAAAAGTCTACTAGCTTATAGCTCCAAATCCACATTAAACACTTCTACTTACAACGAAGATGTTTATCATGAATTAAATTTTTTTAAGTGATTTTTTGAGAGTGTTACTATTTTGAATGAAGTCTCAGCACTAAATTTAGACATTCTCGTTATTTATAAAGAGGTACTCTAGGCATTTTTTGCAAATTCTTGGCTGGTAATAACCTGTGGAAGGAAACTCCTTTGCATAGTACTTAAGCTGATTTTACACCTCAGTTATTTGGTCAGTTATATCCATGAATTAGAGCACTTTCACACGACCATAGTGTTTTGCGGTCCGCAATTTATGGACCGCACATGGCCGCCACTGTCATAGAAAATACCTGTTCTTGTCCGCAATTGTGGACAAGAATAGGACATGCTGTATTATTTGAAATTAATGCAGAACGGATGCGGACTCATTCATACCACCTTGTGAATTAGCCCTTATGGTGAGACAAATCCAGTAGTGGAGCCTTCACAGAGATAAAGTGTATTGGAAGGATTTCCTCCTGCTTTTTTTGAAGTGTGAACTTGGGCTTACCAGCGCTTAAATGGGCTGTGGGTTGTTCTCTGAGGTTCCCATCAGGATGTAGCTGAACAGGAAAAGAAGCTGGCACATCCTGTCAAAACCCAGGTGAAAGTATCCGTGGTCCAAACGAGTGCAGTGGAGATGGCGGCATCAGTGGAGCTGGGGACGGATAAGTACTATGTAAAAGACCTTCGTTCCACAGGCTATAACCAGCCACAGATTAGTAAAAATGCCCAGAGAACCCCTGTAATAAAACTGTCAGTGATGTTCGCAGAGAAAAAAAGGTTCAAATTACTCATGTTCATGTTTAATTTAATAAATTATCATTACATGTTTTCAATATACTTATTTAGAGGTATCATATATAATAATGTAATCCTGTTTATAGAATTTTTAATTTAAACGGTATTTCTTTCAGAACATTTGTGGCATATTTATAGTATGTGCCATAGATGTCAGATAGTCAAGTCCCAACTCTGAGACCGGCTCCTATCATGAGAATGAGGCATATGAAGTGAAGGGAGAGCAACTGCGGATGCTGCCACCCCATGCAACTCACCATAAACTACACTGATTCTCAGTACATCCTTATGTTAGAAATACAAAATGAACAAAATGAATTTGCTTATATAAAATATGTGTTGTTATGCTGAAAACTACACGTATATGCGGCTTACTCCATGCCCAAGAAGCATAGTGAATTCACTACACACCTGCATATGTGGAATAAGTGTTCATTACACTATAATCTACACTTATATCCTGTTCATTTCCCCTCTATAAAGCACAAGGAACTCACTATACTCCTGTATATGTGGAATATATGTTCTTTCCACTATAAACTACACATATATCCTGTTCATTCCCTATATATAAAGCACAGGAAATTCACTACACACCTATATGTGGAATACAATATGTGTTCTTTCCACTATAGACTACACATATATCCTGTTCATTCCCTATATATAAAGCACATGTTATGCACTATATATCTGTATATGTGGAATATGTGTTCTTTTTACTATAGACTACACATATATCCTGTTCACTCCCCTTCTATAAAGCACAGGGAACCCACTATACACAAGGAATTCTCTATACACATGTATATGTGTAATATGTGTTCATTCTTCTATATGTATAAGTATGTATATATTATTTTCATTCCCCATATAGGAAGCACATGTTATGCACTATATATCTGTATATGTGGAATATGTGTTCTTTTCACTATAAACTACATATATATCCTGTTCATTCCCCCTCTATAAAGCATAGGGAACTCACTATACACCTGTATATGTGGAATATGTGTTAATTCTGCTATAAAATATGTATACTTTTCATTCCCCATATAGGAAGCACATGTTATGCACTATATATCTGTATATGTGGAATATGTGTTCTTTTCACTATAAACTACACATATATCCTGTTCATTCCCTATCTATAAAGCACAGGGAATTCACTACACATCTGTATATGTGGAATGTGTTCATCTCAGTATAAACTAAACATATATCCTGTTCATTTCCCATCCAGAAAGCACAGAGCATTCAGTATACACCTGTATATGTGGAATATGTGTTAATTCTGCTATAAAATATGTATACTTTTCATTCCCCATATAGGAAGCACATGTTATGCACTATATATCTGTATATGTGGAATATGTGTTCTTTTCACTATAAACTACACATATATCCTGTTCATTCCCCGTCTAGGAAGCACAAGGAATTCACTATATACCTGTATATGTGGAATATGTGATTCTCAGTATAAACTACACATATATCCTGTTCATTTCCCATCCAGAAAGCACAGAGCATTCAGTATACACCTGTATATGTGGAATATGTGTTTATTACATGTCTAACAAATACAGTAAAGTGATATGTATGTAGCTGTATGGTTCATTCTTTTTCTTCGTTCATTGGTGTGCCTATTTATGGATCTAGAATGAAAGCCTCTAGAAGATACAAGCTCATTTCCTTTTTAGTCTATTTTACAGTAAAGTGAAAACGCAAGCATTTTTCAGTATGCACGTTTTAATGACTAATGGTTCCAGGAATGCCCCCAATCCAAGAATGTCCCTGTCATAGTGCCTGCATGACTGAGTAATTCACTGTGTCATGAGGGCATGCTGCCAAGCAATAAGGAAGTCAGACTATGAGGCACTGGAGAAAGCTGCGTTCTGTCAGCACAGGGAGATAGGTTTCTCTCACGTGCAAGTCCCGTACACAGACAGTACAGGAGAGGAATGCATGTGAGGTGCAGAGGAAGGACGGCTGAGGGCGGGAACGGGTTTTCTGAGGGCGGGAAGCGGGCGGGCTCAGGGCTGAGCACCATCTAGCAGAGCAGCCCGCCCTAACTCTTCACTTATTTCCACCAGCTCTACACATCCCACATTGTTATCTCAAGTAGGAAAGACACAATAATATCTCCGCGAGACAAACAGCAGCCTGGACTTGTCCTCTGTACCGGGAAGGCGCTAGGAAGCCTGCAGAGCTGATTGTCAGGTGCAGCCAGGAGAACATGGCATGTCACCCAGGAGAGGTGACCACCAGCAGAGTGGAGCCCTGTGTTGTCATGTAGCCCTGTGTCCCCTGTCACGAATCGGAGCCGTGTCTTCTGTGATGGGACCTGAGGAGATGGAATAGATAGCAAGCTGCATCCTATGCCCCTTTTATGTATCTCTGACCATGGAGGTTCTTCTGTCACTGGTGACCCTCTTGGTGGCTTCTGCACTGGCTACAGGTTGGTCTTTATGTGTGTTTCTGTGGTAGAGAAGTATGATTATACTGTGGCGTTATCAGTCTCCCCTGTGGCAGCATGTAATATAGATAGAAAGTATGAGGACCATGTCAAAAATTCTGGCAAAGGTTAAACGTAAACTTGTAAGTCCAGGTATTTTATGTTTTTTTTGGCATTCTAGGAATTGAAAAAAAAAAACTGACACAAAAAAAAAAGGACATGCTGGATCCATGATATGATGGACGCAAGCGTCCCATTGGCTATAATGAGATCCGTCAGCTTTCTGTTATATTGTCCAATTATAGCATGCTGTGAATATGTATATTGTCCTGCATGCTTGACGAAATCTATAATAGGGTTTCTTAAAGGGGTATTCCGGCTGTTTCAAATGATCCTCTGTCCATAACATAGGGGATAACTATTAGATTGTTAGGTGTTATACCGCTGGGACCCCTACTGATCAGGAGAAAGAGGGTGCTGTACCCCCTGCCGCTCCCCTGAAATGAACAATGGCAATTCTGGAGATAGGTGAGCCCTGTACTGGACTGTCTCCAGAAGTCCCATAGAAATGAATGGAGCAGATGTGCGGTAGGAATCCAACTGATCTAATAGTTATTCCCTATTTAAACTTGACACATTTTTGATAACACACTTGATACATTTTTGCAGATAACATACTGATTCATTCATTACTATGGGGCCATGTTCACATCCGTGTGACTGTTGTGCACATTATAGAACATTTCCTATTCTGATGGGAGTGAGAAAAATGTGGACTGCCCACGCAAGGTATCCATGTTTTCTGGATCGTTGTCTGCAGACTGAAATACAGATACGGCCGTGTGCACAAAGCCTAAGGCTGGAAATACACGTGCTGTATGAAGCAAAGGTATGAAGATTCCAGTTAGGTTTCACAGGCCCTTTGACGAATAAAAGCTTCATCCCGACCTGTTGTGTTAGTCTGGAATCACACGTGCAGTTTTTCTAATGAATACAAAAGAAAGGAGAAAAAATACTGTTTTTGCCGTTTACTAGTGTTACATAATCTCCCCATTGGGTGTCGTGTACAAAGTACATTCCACAGGCTTTTTTAACATTAATAGAAACTTCCATTATTTTTAGTATGAATAATTGCTGAAGTATGCAGATGGGTATAAGCTACTGTATACCCAAGACACTTAAAGGGGTTGTCTCGCTTCTGTAAATGGCATTTATCATGTAGAGAAAGTTAATACAAGGCATTTACTAATGTATTGTCATTGTCCATATTGTCTCCTTTGCTGGCTGGATTCATTTTTCCCATCACATTATACACGGCTCGTTTACATGGTTACGACCACCTTGCAACTCATCAGTAGTGGTCGCACTTGTACACTATAGGAAAAAGCACCAACCTATGTGCTCTCCAACAGTCCCAGCCACCAGAGAGGCCGGCATTTCTCCCTATTTTGTGCAAGCACGGCCACCGCTGATGGATTGCAGGGTGGTCATAACCATGGAAACGAGCCGTGTATAATATGATGGAAAAATGAATCCAGCCAGCAAAAGAAGCAATATGGATAATAACAATACATTAGTAAGTGCTTTGTATTAACTTTCTCTACATGATAAATGTAACTCACAGAAGCGAGACAACCTCTTTAACCACTTCAGCTCTGAGCCATTTACCCCCTTCCTGACCAGGCCTAATTTTTCAAATCTGACATGTGTCACTTCATGTGGTAATAACTTTGGAACGCTTTTACTTAGCCAAGCGATTCTGAGATTGTTTTCTCGTGACACATTGTACTTCAAGTTAATGGTAAACTTGAGTCGATAAGTTTTAATTTTATTTATAAAAAAATCCAAAAGTTACCGAAAATTTGAAAAAATTCACTGTTTTCTAAATTTCAATCTCTCTGCTTTTAAGACAGATAGTGATACCCCATAAAATACTTTTTAATTTACATTCCCCATATGTCAACTTTATGTTGGCATCATTTTGGTAGTGTCATTTTATTTTTTTAGGACAGTAGAAGGTTTAGAATTTTAGACGCAATTTTTGCTAATTTGCAGAATCAACTTTTTTAAGGACCAGTTCAGTTCTGAAGTCAGTTTGTGAGGCTTACATAATAGAAACCACCCATAAATGACCCCATTTTAGAAAATACACCCCTCAAACTATTCAAAACTGATTTTAGAAATGTTGTTAACCCTTTAAGTATTCCACAGGAATTAAAGCAAAATAGATGTGAAATTTCAAAATTTCACTTTTTTTGCAGATTTTCCATTTTAATAATTTTTTCCTGTAACACATCAAGGGTTAACAACAAAACAAAACTCAATATTTATTACCCCGATTCTGCAGTTTGCAGAAACACCCCACATGTGGTCGTAAACTGTTATTTGGGGATATGCCAGGGCTCAGAAGGGGAGGAGCAGCATCTGCATTTTCTAACATGGAATTTTTTGTCATGGTTTGTAAGAGTGATAACTTTTTAATTTTTTTGTGGACTGAGCTGCGTGAGGTCTTATTTTTTGTGGGACAAGCTGTGCTTTTTATTGGCACCATTTTGGGGTACATCCGGCTTTCTGATCACTTTTTAATCTAATTTTTGGGAGGTTAACTAAAAAAAAAAAGCAGTTTAGGGGCATTTTTCTATATTTTTTTTTACACCGTTCACTTGATGGGGTAGATCATGTGATATTTTTGTAGAGCCAGTTGTTACGGACGCAACGATACCAAATATGTCTATTTTTTATTTATTTTTTTACGTTTTACACAATAAGAGCATTTTTAGAAGAAAAATCATGTTTTTGTGTTGCAGTTTTTTAAGAGCCATTTTTTTTCATTTTTCTGGCTATGATCTTGTGTGGGGGCTCATTTTTTGCGGGAGGAGGTGACGTTTTTATTGCTACCATTTTGGGATGCATACGACTTTTTGATTGTTTAATATTATGTTTTTTGGTAGGTGATGCGACAAAAAAAGCTGTTTTGGCTTAATTTTTATTAGATTTTTTTTACGCAGTTCACTTTATGGGGTAGATCATGTGATATTTTTATAGAGACGGTCGTTTCGGACGCGGTGATACCAAATATGTCTATCTTATTTATTTATTTTTATTTGTAACTTTTTTTCATGAAATATTTGGGGGGAAATTATTTTTTTATATATATATGTGATTTTTTTTTTTTTTTATGATACAATTTTTTTTTTAATTTTTATTTTACACTTTGTGTCCCCCATAAGGTCATACAAGACCTCAGGGGGACATTTAACTTCACTTATTTTATTTAATTTTTTTTTACACTTGATTTCTCCTGTAACTGGGGCTGACATAATACTATGCTGTACAGCCTCAGTGCAGGGCTGATCGGGTCTATGAGAGACCCGGCAGCTCCTGCACTCTCCCGACCCCGGCGATCACGTGACCGCCGGGCCGGAACAGGAAGCGCAATAGCGCTTCCTGATATGTATACACAGCGCTCGTTGAGCGCTGTGTATACAGCGATCTAGAAGGCAGGGACCCCTGGGAATGGTCCCTGCCTTCTCTTTGGGGTACCCTGCTGTCACTGACAGCAGGTACCCCACTGTGCAGCTGCTATCTCTGAATGGCCGTTTAAAAACGGCCATTCAGAGATAGATAACCACTTCCTGGACGTTTATAGTCAACGTGCGGACGGGAAGTGGTTAAAGAGGCTCTGTCACCAGTTTTCAACCTATGTCATTAGATATATAGGCACATAGGGCTCTTAATCCTTTCCCCACGCATACCTTTATATGCCAGAAGCAATCAGCCATTAGCCAGGAAAACACACTTTTAAAAATATGCTAATGAGGCTTCGGAGCACCGTGGGGCGTGTTCTTCTTGTCTGAGCACCGCATCTGCGACGGCCTTCGTGCTCCTAACACCGCCCTGCAACCTATAAACACTCCCCCTTCTTCTTGATGGACAGCGCTAGACCCTCCGGTCTAGCGCTGAAATCCTGCGCCTGCACACTCACCCAATGTACGGTGTGTGCGCACTACAATTACAGTGCCGAACTCTGCAAGCGCTTTCTATGGCGCACGCGCCGTCACTTCTGGGTTCAGTGAAGTGACGGCGTGTGCGCACCACATAGAAAGGTTTATGTGCTCAATTTAGGATTATGTGCTCAATTACGTGCTAAGGAGACCCGTCCTGTCCCCACCTGCCATTGGCTGCTTCCCCCATCACCGGATGTTTTCATCCCTGCACGAAGAGAAGCGACAGTACAGGGACAAGGAGCGGCTCACGGAGCAGGGACCCAAGTAAGTATAAGGCTCCATTCACACGTCCTGTTTTTCTTTCCTGATTCAATCCTGATTTTTTCAGGACCCATTGAAATGAATGGATCCAGATCAGGATCAGGATCGAATCAGGAAAGAAAAACAGGACGTGTGAATGGAGCCTAATCACTGTGAGGGGCCCGGTACATGAAGGGGGGGGGGTTATATAGTCTTGGATAACCCCTTTAATGGGGTTGTCCCACTACAACAACTTTCCTATTCACAGGGATACATGTATGATCAGCAGACAGCACTGGGACCCCAGCTGATCACAAGAAAAAGGGCCCATGTTTGGATGGAGCAGCGGACACGCATGCATGCTGTCGCTCCATTCAGCTGTATGGGGCTGCCGGAGATAGCTGAACTTCCTGATAATTGCCCTGATAATCTGCCCATGTAAAGGGGCCTAATATGTTCAGTTTTGTTCCTAGTAACAGGAGCATCTTCAGGTAAGTGCTCGCTATCCTTATGCTTCTATAGTTGCCAGTGTTGAAGGCACGGTCACATGTTTAGATGGGACTTTACATGTCTTTCAGAGCCTGGATTTCTTAGGCACAGGTGCTCACCACAGATAGAAACCGTGATTCCTGAAGATACAATGGGGGGAATTTATCATTAGGAGAATATTTGAAGTCAGTTTTGCTTCAGTCTGTGTTGGAGTACTTTCTGCCACATTTATCAAATGTCACAGGTTGTTTGATAAATGTGGCTTGTCCTTAAACCTAACACTTCTGTCTAGAGAAGCTACTCCACTTTTCCTACTCCACCCTCCTCCTGGAGTGAGATTGCGACTATTTTGCGACTTTTTTTAAAAAGTCGCAATGATAAATCTGGAGTGAAACTCATTAACATGGCTAACCACACCCACTTTTCCACCCATATTACAAACTGGAGTGAGTTGTGTACACATGTAAAAAGTCGCAAAAAAATGCGCAAAAAAGTCGCAAAAGCCCTATCGTGCGACTTTTTGAAGACAGAATTCTGGAGTGAAGGTGTGATAAATCAGGGCCAATGACTCCATGATCCAGCCATCCTACATGGCCATTTCTCTGGTAAACTCCCTGTATTGGCTTTGTGGTAGCTCTTCTTTACTGTACAGTGCGGTACTACATGTCCTGTACTGCCCTCTGTCTGTACCAGGATGAACTGCCTCTTTGGATGTCAGGTGAAGGCGGCTCTATTTTATTTTTCTGGTACCCAGTACTATACAGCACCCCAGAGAAGCTCCTGTCCTCATCATATAAAGTGATTCACAGCTTCCAGCATCTATTCCTGACTGCTGTATGTGAGGACTTGCTTCATCTGTCTTAGTTATTTCTAGGTAAATGCTTGATTTTTTTTCTTTTTGAGTAGCACATTTTTGTAGTGTGTGACTAATACGTAAGCCTCATACACCATTGTGTTTGTGCGGATGCTGCTTGTTTAGCTAGGACATCCATTACATAATATTACATAGCTGAACACTTTCCCAGTTTGCAGTTGTTACTCATACAGTTCCCAGGTTTAACACTTTCTTTACTTTCATGTGGCACTTGTCTTTTCTGAAAATGAATTGTAGTCATCACACTGGTCCTCCTGATGACCATGAATATTTACTAGCACCTGACATACACTATGTGGAGAAAAGTATTGGGGCGCTTTTATGATATCCAGTTCTTAATCCATAGCTATTAATATGGAGTTGGGCCGCCCTCTGCAGCTAAGACAGCTTCCCCTGTACTGTAAGATTTTGAAGTGTTTCTGAAGGAATTTTGCCCATCCATTCAGAAGAGATTTTGTGAGGTCAGAAAGTGATTTTGGGCTAGAAACCTGGCTCGCAATCTCCATTAAATTTCATCCCAAAAGTCGTCAATGGGGTTGAGGTAATGGCTGTGTATGGGCCAGTCAAGTTCTTCCACACCAAACTCACCCGACCATGCCTTTATGGACCTTGTTTTGTGCACTGCGCACAGTCATGCTGGAACATAAAGGGGCCTTCCTCTAACTGTTCCCACAAGGTTGGAAGCATACAGTTGTCCAAAATGTCTCGGTCTGCCGAAGAATTAAGATTTCCCTTCACTGGAACTAAGGGGCCTAGACCAAGGCCTGAAAAATAATCCCATGGCATTAACCCTCCTCCTCCAAGCTTTACAGTTTGCACAATGCAGTCAGGCAGGTAATGTTCTTCCGACGTTCCCCAAACCCAGGCTTGTCCATCAGACTGCAGATAGAGAAGGGTTATGTGTCACTCTGCAGAAGACATTTCCATTAGTCCACAGTCCAGTGGCAGTATACTTTACACCATGTCATCCATCACATGGCATTGTGCTCGGTGATTTAAAGGGGTTATCCCATCTTCTGAAGTAGCACTGATCAGATTCCACATATCACGACATTTAACTTACCCAATATATGTAATTATCAATTTCTCCTACTTTACTCTATATTTGTTATCTTTCCTGAGGTGTGTTTACCCATAGTTGTCATTGGTTACGGCCACCGCAGCAGTGGCCGCGCTTGCGCGGCGTTATCCTCTTTTTCCTTGTCGGCCGGCTGGGTACATTCGCGCATGCGCAGTCTCTCCCGTTCCGACCCCTCACTGCAGCTCCATTTAAACTAATTGAACTGCTCCCGGGCATTTGGAATAGCTTTCAGCAATACTGACAAAGCTGCTGTGGGACACTGCTAACAGCAGCACCAGGAGCACACTAGTAGAAGCAAGTGGTGCAGTGACATTTCCGGAGCGCGACTTTCCTGTACTGTCAGTCAAGCGTGATGGTACCGCCCCTGGCAGATACAGGAAGAGGAGACCTGTCGCGGTGGAAGGTTAGTGAAGAGCGCAGATGGGATAACCCCTTTAAGGCTTGCATCATGTAGCTGCTTGGCCATGGAAACCAATGCCATGAAGCTCCCTGGGCACAGTTTGTGCCGATGTTAAAGAGGACCTTTCACCACTCCTGACATGCCTGTTTTAATAGCTTCATGCATTCCCCACGTACTAACAATTCTGGAGCATCTATTCTTATGGATCTATGTTGTGCCATTCCTTTATTACTTTTAGTAGAAGTTATGAATGAATTGCTATTAGCCTTCAGTAAAGGAACAGAGCGGAGGTAACCAGTTGGGGGTGTGTCCCTGCACAGACTCACTCTATCCAATCAGTGCTGCCATGTTCAGACTGTGCAGGTACACACCTCCAACTGGTTACCTCCCCTCTGTACCCTTACTGAAGGCAAATAGCAATTCATTCATAACTTTGAGTGCAAATAATAAAGGAATGGCACAACATACAGACATAAGATTAAATGTTCCAGACTTGTTATTACATGGGGAATGGATGAAGCTATTAAAACAGTCATGTCAGGATTGGGGAAAGGTCCTCTTTAAAGGGGTTATCCCATGACTAATGTAAAAGATGAAAATCGGACATCATCTAGTACAAAGCTAGAACCAGCCCTGTACCTCACATGGATCCTGAGATCTCCACATTCATTGCTCTGCTAGATTTATATCAAGCTGACCGCTCAAGGGGAGTGTCTTTTCTGCTGCAGTTAAGGGGGCGTGTCTCATCTCTCGCTATCACAGCTCAGGAGGCAGTTGAAGGATGGAACTGAGCATGTGCGGCCTTCTCAGTGAGCAGGTCAAAGAAATAAGAAATTAAGTGGCACAATACAGATACATTTTACTGAATAACTCAGCAGCCATACAAAATTTTTAATGGCATGCAATTACAAAAGTATTCAGATCCAGGTGCTGGTTTGAAAACTGTAGAATATTTTTCCCAGAAGAGGGTTGACACTCTGCAGTTATTGAGTCAGCAGATTGGGGTCAGGTGATTTATATGCCAGTCTTAATACCCCTGCACTGGTGGTGGATGCAGGCCTCTACATAACTTAGGCGCATGTTCTGGTGGCATACAACAATCTTAAACTTACCTCCGCTCCCCTGCTTGTGTAGAAAAAACTGGCATAGAACATGATAAATGAGATGGGCCTGCCGGTCCGCCCTTTTACACACCCACACCACACCCCCTTTTCTCATCACTGGCGTGAGCATCGTAGGTGCAGGGAAATGTCAAAGATTTAGCCACAAAAAACCTTTGCGACAAAACCTGCGCCTAATATATGCCACAAAGTGGAGTATATTAGTTGATAAATAACCCCCTATGTGCCTCAGCACTCGGACACCCTGCTCTGTAACATGGTCTCCACTTCATGGATGAGTTCCTATGGTTCGTAAAGACTTCTACTCTGGAATAATGCCACTCATATCTAATAATAATATCTAAGAGGGAAGAAAGTTCACAAACTGACTTTACATTGGTGACATCCTATTACAGTACCACTCTGGAATTCAGTGAGCTCTTTAGAAGGACCCATTCTTTCACAAATGTTTGTAAAGGCAGACTACATGGCTAGGTCCTGGATTTTATACACCTGTGGCAATAGGATTAAATGAATCACCTGAATTCAATGATGAGATGTGTCGCAATACTTTTCTTCATATAGTGGGGGTCATTTACTAACAACAGTATAGTGTAAAAAAAAATGTTGCTAGGCCAACTTTTTAAACACCTGTGTGGCAAATTTTTTTTTTTTTATGCCATCCTCTCCACTCGGTCATGGCAGGGACCGGGCCATCGGACCTGGCAAATTCACTGCTGTTACTCCAGGCATAAATTATGCTGGAATTCCACTCCAGTCAGGGACCAACACCATCCCATTGATTTCAGGGAGAAAAAGGTGATTGTGTTTTTTTTATGCACCAAATTTTAAATATAATTTAAGTCAAATAGGGCTAAAATAGGTTCTGGTATTCAGTGCGTTGACAGCGTTACCGCCACCAGAAACGCACAGATCCGTCTACTGATCTGCCACGTATTTTAGTAATATGAACATAGCAGAGAGCATGCTGTGTGCCAGATCCTGTGCTTGAGGATCATTGAATGTCAGCCAAGCCTCACTCAATTAGTTTGATGACAGTTTCCATTTGTAGTTATTTGATGTAGATTGCTAAACATACAAACAGTGTTATAGTCATACTACATAAATGAATAAGTAGCGATTAGGGGATTACATAGCCACGTGGCATCTGCACATCTGCGTGTCCATGTGCAGTAGTTTTCCATACTAGAGCTGAGTCCTTGTAACCTATAATGGAGGCAGTGTAGGGCAGGTTTAAATAGTGCCTATAATTGGATATTTCTGTCTATCTCTGACCCTTTGTGACTCTTTACTGTGTTTAAAGCCCATTCACACGTTAGTGTTTCATGGAAGTGTGCTGTATGTGTTCTCCATGGACAGCACACGTCCGTGTTTTTTTTTTTAAACCACAGTCCGTGTTTTTAGCATGGATGTATGCGCTATTTTATCCATGTTCACAGATCCATCACGCCCATTATAGTCTATGGGCCTGTGAAAACCACAGATGCAACACGGATGCCATACATGTTTCATTCGTGTTTTGCAGATCATTAGGAAGAGTTGCGTTGAAAATTAATTTTCAGCTGTGCAGGGTCAGTGAAACACGGATGGCACACATAAAGCAAAAACTGACGCATGGACCAAACACGGATCCTTCACAGACATCTTCACAGAGGCATCACTGACTACCTTTTCATGGATTTAAACACGGAAGTGTGAATGAGGCTTAAGAGAGAAGTTCTGTTGCAGAGATGTTTTTCTGTTTTGCCAGGTTCATATTTCCTTCAAAATTCTGTTTTCTTTTCTGGCATGTCCTCAGGATAGGTCAGCAATATGAGATCGGTGGGGGTCCGACACCTGTCACCCCCGCCGATCAGCTTTATGAGGAGGCGACACGTGCAGTTTGCATGTACCATCTCTCCTGCTCGCTGCTGCTTTGCCATAGACATTAGTAACAACAGCAGGAAGAGAGTCAGGAGACTACGCGTGCCGTCTTTTCATACAGCTGATTGGTATGAGTGTCAGGTGTCCGACCCCTGCTGATCTGACATTGATGACCTATCCTGAGGATAGGACAGTGGTAGTCCATGGGGTTATTTTTTAACTGCCCATGAATAATGTTGAAAAATAGAACATGTATCTTGTCCGTTTACACTGACCTTACAGTTCCCATACAATTGAAGGGGACAGTTTTAATGTCCGTTTCTCAGAAAGACATCAGTGAGAAAAGTCTGTTAAAGAAAGGGGCATCTGTCAGCAGATTTGTAGTTATGAAACTGGCAGCTGAAGGCACCTGTGTTGGCCCCATGCACCCATATTTCTGAAAAAAATGATGTTTTAATATATGCAGCTGAGCCTCTAGGAGCAATGGGGACGTTGCCATTACACCTAGGGGCTCTGCTCTCTCTGCAACTGCTGTGCTCTCTGCCCTTTGCTTGACAGGACCAGGCAGTGAAAACGTCCTCACACCTGGCCCTGTCAATCCAGGTGCAGAGGGTGCAGCCGTAGTAGAGAAAGCAGAGCCTCTATGTGCCCCATTGCTCCTAGAAGCTCATACATCAGCAATGCAGGAACATATCTTGAACATGGGACCAACACGGATGCCTTCAGCTGCCAAGCGCTCATGTAACAGTTTCACACGTAGCAGAAATTGACCTGAGGTGCAGACTTTAAAATCTGCAACGTATCAATTTATACCACAGATTTCATGCTTTCTAGTACACCGATTGAAATCTGAATTTAATCTGCAGCTTTTCAGCAACAAAAGTCAGCATGACCAGTGCTCGTACTGTATATTGCAGACCACTATTTGCACAGAGCGCGTTCGTGTGAAGAAGCCCTTACCGAACGCCAGCTATTTCTCTTTGGTTTTACTGTGGTTTAACGGCTATGGATATACCTTTGGAGGGTTTACTGAAATGGATGTGTTTTTGGCTTAAAATAGTTAACTTTTTTTTTTGCTAATGCGTGATGGAACATTTTTGTAATATACTTTATTTAGGGAAAACGTCTATTTTTAGTAGAAAACTTGGGCTGAAATGTCCCTTTAGCAGCAATGAGCATTGCTAAGGGCCATCCGTCTTCTATCAGCATAGGAGAGACGGGCTATGCGGGATCTGCGGGCGTCTGCCTGCTCTGCTCCCTCACAGTCTGTTGGGCACAGGAGCCTAATGTGTTAAAATTAAATCTACCTTACCCCTTTTTATTAAATATGATGCATTTGTACACTCTGTAAGCTCACTGACCAGAGTGGCCAGCGCCGTCAGTGAGCTGCTTTCCCTCTGCACTCCCGGTGTGCTGACTAATGAAACAGCCGCCAGGAGCGATGCCTGACCGAGCAGTACGCACTTACTACAGACCCTGCAGGGAGGCGGGGGGAAGCTGCAATACAGTATATAGAAACAGTGATGTCCTTATATACTGTATTAAAGCTTCCCCCTGCCTCCCTGTACAGGGGTTAAAGGGTGAAGGCAAGGGTGAGCCAATTAGACAGTGCCCTTAGGAGTAGCCCTAAGTCATATCTGTTCTGTAACACAGTGGGTTCTCACCTGCTGTATTGGAGGTACCAGTTCAACAGTCATTTTGAGAAGAATGTGCAGATGGTGCTTGAGTTAGAGAACACGATTGTGGTCCAAAAGGGAGGAGTAGTCTGATTAGAAACGTTATCTTGCCACAGGAGGGTGTAAAAGTGCTTCTCCTTCTGCCCTATAAAAAGGTCCTGACAGGCTACTTTTGATTAGTGTATCTCTTGGTAGGGGCGGATTGGCCATAGACCTTAAAGGGAAATTTCCCAGTGGGCCGATGCCCAAGGGACCACATGGGCCCTCATCACGGCCGGCCAGTGGAAGTTTTTGGGGATGTATTTTGTGCTGCTGGCAGTATTTTGTGAACGACTATGGTATTTGGCTCTGTTGAGGTGGTATATTGTGCCACAATATGGTATTGCTGGCCGTGCCTTCCATCAATTTGGACCTGACTACAAAACTGGGCCACTTTTCGTATTTTTTCCAGGGCCACTTTAAGTTCCAAGTCCGTCTCTTGGTGAGAGATTGTTGCCTGGTAGATATGCTTCTACCACACACTCAGACATTTTGCCCAGTTGACAGACTTTGAGAGGGGGCACATCATTGGACTGAGGGAAGCAGGATGGTCATTTCAACAAATTGCTTGCGATGTAGGGCATTCTGACCTAGCCATGAGGAGGTGTGGGAACCAGTGGTTACATGAGGGCACACATACATGGTGATCACAGATCGGTACAGCTTTCAGCTGCGGTGGCACCTACGGTTGTTTCATGGCTGATTGTGGCTTCTAAGGAGCAGAAAAATCATTGAACCTCATTTCTTCCTGTAAGAGCTCAAATAGAGACCTGACTGTGTTTTTGTGTTTCACCAGCCAAGTGCAAGGGAGTTAAAGGGGTTGTCCGAGTTAAATTAAATCTCCACAAAAGAAGTGATACTTACTACTGTTCTCCACTGCTGCTTCCTGCTCCGCTGTTCCCAGGTATTACTTAAGGTCTTAAAATCATCAAAGAAAGTACCGTATTTTTCGCTTTATAAGACTCACTTTTTTCCCCCAAAAGTAGGGGGGAAATTGCTGTGCATCTTATAAAGCCTTCTCCTGCCGACTCTGCACTGTCCTGACCCCGTACAGCATCAGGACGTAGTGCGCGCACTCTCACCTGATGCTGCACACAGTCAGATGACAGTGCAGTGCTAGTAGGAGAAGACAGAGGAGCGCCGGACCTGGAGCGGAGCTGCGGCGCAGGAGAGGTAAGAAAGGTTTTTTTATTTTATTCTTATGGGGCTGAGTGGGCTGATCTGAGGTCTGATGGGGGCTGAGTGGCAGGGCTGTGGAGTCAGTAAGCCAAAGCCCCGACTCCAACTCTGACTCCTCAATTTCCCCTAATTCTGACTCCCAACTCCCTCATACGCTCATGGCTCATGTTTAAGTGATAACTTTAAGTAAACTTTGCATAGATCAATAGTAAAGATATGTCATGACAAAAAAAAAAGTATTGTCATATATGTTTTACTAGATAGCTTTACTCTGAACTTTAGTATCAGGCTTCTCTGGGTACAGCTCACTAAGGGCCTGATGTATAAAAACTGTCTAAGACTTTCTTTGTTTCCCATAGCAACCAATCAGAGCTCCCCTTTCATTTCTCCAGAGCACTATATGAAATGAAAGGGAAGCTCTAATTGGTTTCTATGGGCAACAATGAAACTTCTACACCTAGACAGTTTTCATACATAAGGCCCTAGGTGTTTTACATCAGAGGAAAAGCAAACTAAAACATAAAGCAGAGAGAACATGCACTGAACAATTGATTTATGCACAGTTTATTGAAAGTTTAGATATACTAAGAAGTACTTGCCTTAAAGGGGTTTTCTCAGCACATTGATTCACTGGCTGACAGGCAGTTTGCACTCACTCTGTCTCCTCAAGCTGTGGGGGGTCTCCAGCATTTATTAGCATATATTAACTTACTCTGACAGAGCAGGAGATTGTGATCTCTAACACAATTACAGGTAAAGCTTCTCAGTCCTCACAACACTTGGACCTTTTGCTTACTGCAGGTAATCACTCAGAGCTCAGTCCCATCATTTTTTCATCAGATAACAGTATTTCTGGTCTGTAGGTTACCATAGAAACCTGTGTGCAATGAGAGACCTGCTGAACTGTCTATAGTTCATCAGTAAAGTAAAATCTACTGACCAATGTATTTAGAAAATGTCTTCTTTTAACGGTCCCTTTATGTTGAAAGGTAATCTTTGTAACTAGTGAGAAAACCTCTTTAATCCTGTTTTTTTCTAGCAGATCTGAGATGACTGCAGCCTCCGTTCCCAGTGCCTTTTTCCTCTGATCTGTAGATATTTCATCATTTTTCCAAATTCTTATGAAAATCTATTCAGCACATACTGCCTTGAACTAAATGTACCAATTTATTCTATATTTTTGGAATCAGAGTCGGTCCATTTTATACGACTCCAGCTCCACCAAAATGGACTGACTCCGACTCCACGACTCTGACTCCACAGCCCTGCTAAGCGGGCTGACATAGGGGCTGAGTAGGCTGATCTGAGGTCTGATGGTGGCTGAGTGGGCTGACATGGAGGGCTGATATGGGGGTCTGATGTGATGTCCTGAAATTTATGGGGGGTCTGATATGAGGATCTGATATGAGGTCTGATGAAAAATATTTTTTTCTTATTTTCCTACTCTAAAATCTGGGGTGCGTCTTATGAAGCAAAAAATACAGGTAATAAAATAAGAAGCTAAATCATTTTTGCATCATTTAAAGGAAATCTGTCACCAGGATAATCACTATTGAAATAAAGCCATAGTGTAATAGCACTTAGTACCTTATTTCTAGATGTGCCTTTGTTCCAGCAATAGATGTTTTCTAGCTTCTGAAAATCCAGTTTATTTGATATGCAAATGAGCCAGTAAGGTGCCCAGAGGGGCATCACTGTTGCAGGAGGGAGCCTAGGGACACCTCCTACATCACATTCAAGCCATAACTTTGCCCCCCTTTTCCCTGCTCCCAGCATGAGGGCTGGTTTGGGTACAAGCAGAAGGCATGCCTGGGCTCCTTCCTGCAAGAGTGACGAGTATACTGTATTGATACTGTATTTGTATCCTCACATATCTAAAACTGTAGTCTGCAGAATTAGTACTAAAAGCTTTTTAATTGTATCAAAATGTATCAACTAGTTGGGGATAGGCATGAAGGGGCATATTGGTGTTATGGTTGTGATGAGGTGTTGGTAAGGCATAATGCTGCAGTGTCACAGATTTATAATATTGCTGCATAGCCCTGCACTTGTTGCTGTGCTTAGTATTACAACTCGGAGCAGCTCAGTCCTATTCAAATGAAAGGATTCAGCTGTAATGTCAAACATATGGAGCTGTGACTTCTACTGATATGTACAAATAATCCATGTGACTCCAAGATGACTATTACACAACTGAAAGATTGTTTATTATTATGTCTCAGACATCATCAGTTCAGTCTTGTAAACTGGATGTTGCAATGCACTTAAAAGGGACTCTGTCATCAAAACCATTCTATTAAAACCAGTTTACATGTCCGATGAGCCCTAGCCAGCTGTCTAATGTTCTTTCTCCCATGTCACTTCCTGGCTTTATTGCAGAAAAAAACTTTTTAATGGTATGTAAGTTAGTCCCTGGGTGCAACAAGGGTTTTGCCATTGCACCTCTCACTCTCTACATGCTGCACCTCCACCTCTTTGACTGACAGGGCCACTTATATAGATTTATTCACACCTGGCTCTAAAGTCTCTCTTCAGCAAGATCACCACTGTATTTGGCGCACACACAGTACAAGGGGTGAAGCTCTCAAGATTGCTTTTAACCTTTTTGCCCTCCCCGGCTTTGGTCACGCATATTGCAGGAACAAACTCTATATGGAGGAAATAGCCGCAGCCAGGTGTGGGAAAGATGCCTGCTGCTCAGCTGTACTCAACTGCAGCCATCTCCTCTAGGCAGAGATTGCTCCTGCTATATGTGTAACCAAGGCCTGGGAGAGTGGAAAAGTTAAAGGGGTTGTCTCACTTCAGCAAGTGGCATTTATCATGTAGAGAAAGGTATTAAAAGCCACCTACTAATGTATTGTTATTGTCCATATTGCCTCATTTGGTGGCTTGATTCATTTTTCCATCACATTACATATTACTCGTTTGCAGGGTTATGGCCACTGCTGCAGCGCAGATACAAGGTGGCCGGTAGGGTAGCTGCTGTGCATGTGTGCCTATGTGCGCTTCTGCGGCCCCAGCCATCAGAGAGGTTGGTGCTTTTTTCCTATAGTGTACAAGCACGGCCATTTGCAGGGTGGTCGTAACCATGGAAACAACAGTGTATAATTTGTTTAAAAAAATAAATGAATCCAGGAAAGGAGGCAATATGGACAATCACAATACATTAGTAATTGCCTTGTTCTAACTTTCTCTACATAATAAATGCCATTTGCTGAAGTGAGACAACCTTTTTAACTTTTCCACCATCTGAGGCCTTGGTCACACATATCGCAGGACATCTGTCAGCAGATTTGTATCTATGAAAGTGGATGACCTGTTACATGTGTTCTTGGCAGCTGAAGACATCTATGTTGGTCCAATGTTCATATGTGCCTGCATTTCTGAGAAAAATTTTATTGTAATACATGCAAATGAGCCTCTAGGAGCAATGGGGGCGTTGCCATTACACCTAGAGGCTCTGCTCTCTCTGAAACTGCCGTACCCTGTTCACTATGCTTGTGATGATGTTTTCACTGTCTGGCCCCATCAATCAAAGTGGAGAGGGAGCAGCACAGAGAGAGCAGATCCTCTAGGTGTCATGGCAAGGCCCCATTGCTCCTAGAGGCTCATTTGCATGACTTTTGTTAACCAGATGCACTAAAAGATGTGTTAAACGACTAAAAACAATAGATCTGCATAAAAGAACCCATCTTCCTACATTATTATAATACCGATCATGTAACAAGATTGTATTTTGGGAATGAAAACAAATAAATGTCTCTACCAGCGTTCACCTACGATTAAATGCTCTAGACTATGTTCTTTATTCATTCTGTCTTTTGATCTGTTCATTAGTCATACACTGAGGTTTCTTGTTTTACCTCTTGGGATCACTTTCCCTTTTCCAAAGGCCTAAGCAGAAAGATTAAAAAAAAAAAAAAAAAAAAACTAAATGAAGTTTAAAGCTCATCATATTAAAAATTCAGTGTTATGAAAAGTGAGCTGTTCTACAGTGAGCATTTATCTGGAGGGTAGAGGAGAGGACTGATATTTTTATTATAACAGATCAAAGCGTTTTCTAAGGTTATTCTTTGTTCTGCCAAAGAGAAGAACAGGATACAATAGTTCAGACTCTGAGCTTTTGTGTTATCCAAGCCAATAGTTGATGGAACCAAGCAAAACGGTAATATTGCTCATGTGTTTTGGAAGTATTTGTAATCTTCATTTCCTCACCACTTTAAAACTTAGTAATCCGGGGTTAATATATTGTAATTGAATAGGTTTTTATCATAGACGCACTTGGAGAAGCACTCCATGTTTTATTGTTGCCCCTATTTCACAAAGTAGTTCAATAGTTGAGTGTACTGGCTTCAATTCCTGGCCACAGTAGCCACATATGATGCCAGCTCTGACTAGCCAGTTCACACAGCATCTTTAACTTAACAAATATTATCTTCACCTAGTCTGACTAGGGGGCATGGCTTCATAGTAAAGGGGGGCATGGTCTAATACACACCTTATATTGCCAATATTGTGCCACAGTTCTGGTGTAAAAATCTTTCTCAAAGTAAGCCAACCAATAGCTGGTATAGAATCAGAGAAAATAGTCTATCCCTGCATCAGATTTATCATCCAACCTGAGCCCTAGTGATAAATCTGGTGCAGGTCTAGACAGCCTGTCTAAGCTTATATAGAATTAGTAAATCTGCGTCATTGTTGCAGTTTATGTCCAGAGTAAGTTAAATAAAATGGAAGTTAAAAACACTAGGATGTGAAAGAAGGTCTTGTTTTTATTACATTCAGAATAATGTTCCATAGTCATATATCAGAAATACAGTAGCATATGTGTGTCATTATGTTCAGTTTTAATATCCCTTGATTGTCTGAAGAATAGGCAGTTTGTAACCCTTGAAATTTGTTACATATTAATAGAAATAATAACATACGAGGAGTGTTTAATAAGTTATCTATCCCAGCATGTTCTGTCAGTGTTAGAGACCTGAGCTTGTCTGTGTGGGTTGTTTCAGAATATGCAACACACACAGTAGCAGTTCAGTCTGACAAAAGCACTGGAGGTGACAGGATGACAAGTGCAGTACAGTGCGGGTCTACAAAGAAAGTGAGGGATTTGGGGCTTTGTTCCATGATTAAATTCCTTACAAAGGAAGAAAAGAAGCCTAAAGAAATCCATGAAAGGAAGATTGCTGTATATGGTGATGATGCACCTTCCTGCTACCAATTAAAGTTTTGGACCAAGCAGTTTAAATGGGGTAGGGAATCAGTTGAAGATGGCCCCCGTTCATGGCAACCTGTCAAAGTATCTTCAGAGGAAATGTGCCGAAAGGTGGAGGCTAGGATTTTGAAAGATCATTGGGTCAGAGTCAGTGTTATAGCTCATGAATTACATATTTCAGTTGGTACACAGTATCATTCTGTGTGTTTGTTGCTGCTTCACAATAATGGACACTGCTTAGCTGAAAATAATTTTCAAAACCATTTCCCATCAGTGGTCAGTGAAAAACAGACCAAACACGTGTGCCATCCACACTGTATAGACTGTAATGGACGTGTTGGCGTCATAGATTAAAAGTAGTACATGTCTCTTACCCATGGTCAGTAATCTGATATGTAAACAGATGTTAAAATTAATGGAAATCAATGGGTATGAGTGCTATCTGCAGAAAATGCGGATAGCACACGTCGGGGAAAATGGAAATGTGAACAAAGCCTATGTCTATGGTTCTGGGTATGATGCAAAAGTTAAATTAAAACTTTCCCGGTCCAGTGCTGAGCTGCAGTCTCTGCTTCTTCCAGTAACTGCTAAAGCAGAAGTGTGACATGCCATCCACATGCCTCACTACTGGTCAGTCAGTGGCCTCAGCGGTCAAGTGGCATTCCTGAATAGGTCACTGACACCATTGACAGCGGGGACATGTAGATGGCACATCACACTTCGCATTAGTTCTGATTTGAACAGGTAAAGTGTTTTTTTGTTTTTGTTTCTTACTCTATGCCCTTCCCCATAAAGTAATGTAAAGTAATGTAATGAGAGGGAAAGGAAAAGAAAACATTTTATAGATAAAGGGGAAACATCGACATTTTACAGTGTTTCTTTGTGTGAGTGGAGGGCAGCCACGTACGGCTGTTTATCATTGACTTTGGGGGTCCAGTTCCTAGCGATGTGCTACCACTGTCTGAGGTGATACAACCCCTTTAAATAGGCTTTCTTACATTGACAGTAAATTACATTTTCAAAACTTTGAAGATAAAGAAGTGATGTCTGAAGTAAAGGATTATAACAGATTAAGTATTTGTTAGGGATTACTTAATCAGAACTGTCAGAATTGTAATTGACGTAAATTGTAATAATCCCAGTCTTAGGATTTGGTAATTATCTAAAGATCAGAAACAACTGACGACAGTGTCTCTAAGTCATGTTTACTAGGTGATCCACCACATAAAGACTTTGGAGAGAATTCATCATTGTAGTTGTACTTGAGGTTAGTTTTTAGACTGGAAATGCCATGTTCACCTGCGTCAAGTTTATGAAAATGGCACACAGTAATAATAAATGTAGAACGAGTACAATATGGTTACGCTTATTTTAGTAAGGGGCCGTTCAGACAGCCATATTGTTGTGGAACAGCAAAAACATGGATCAGTGTGTTACGCAATTTGCAGAACACACATGGCCAGCACCCCATACAAAATGCCTATTCCTGTCCCCTATTGAAAGGGATACTGTCCCTAGTATTGCCCTAAGTATCTCAGCCCAGAGATGCACCTTGAAGGTAGGATCACTCTGTCCCCGTGCCTATAACTAATATGTCCTTAAGAGAACCCTATCCAAAATAATAAATTCACACAGTCCTAAGTCCCAACGCGTTTCCCCTTCCAAATAATGTGACGGTCAAAAATCATGAATCAGTAAATGCAGATAATCACCTATTGAAAGGAAATAAGATAGCAAGATAGCACAGCTGATTACCTGTTGAACAAGTGAAATGCTCGTTCGTGGGGTAATTGTATCTTTTGTGCAGCACAAAAAAATCATAGTTTCCCAGTGGCAGATCTCCTGCCGGGAAACAACAAGTTGGTATGGGGAAGAGCCATGGTACTGGCAATCATTCCTCCCCATACTCTGGAGGAGATCAGTACATGTAAATGCACAGGTCTCTTCCGCTAGTGATCGGCAGATTGTTGGGTAGGAATGCTTCCTTTAGATATTGATGGCCTATGCAGAGCAATCCTTGGATATCCCTTTAAACCAGTCAGACTCTGTTTTGTCTCTCAGGGTTTATGAGCATATGGACATGGGTTGTCTTCATGCGACCATCCCTTTGAAGGGGTTTTCTCAGTATTAAAAGTGGTGGCATATCATTCAGAATCAGGAGGCAGCAGCGCTAGTTAGGTGCTGTAGGTCCTTAAGCTGACACAAATTATTTTGTGATGCTGATGCAGTGGACAAGAGTGACACCGTGATAGCTGCGATTTATTTCAGGTGATTGACAAAAGTCCCAGAACATAGGCTGTGCTATGAGGGGCATATTAGAGCTACAGATCTGTACTAACAGCCATAAAATTTGGCCACTATGAGCACTTACCGAAGGAATACACTGAATGCGTATTTTATAAGTTTGGAGTATATTGTTCCTCCGCCTCTCCCATCTTCCTCTACCCCACAGGGGGTGATCGACGGGCATACACAGCAGCCTGTCAGTCAACGCCCTGAGGGGCGGGGGGGACTGCTCTCCCCAAGAATACACCGGACTCATAAACTATCCAGTATATACTTTCAGTGCATCTAAAGTCAAATAACACAACATTTTTTTTGGACAGTTTTGATTACAAGTAGTTTGGATCGATAGCTGTAATATGATACAGTCCTTACATAGGGCAGCATATTAATTCCTTACCAACCCAGCCAGTTTTTTTTTCATCCCTTCCTTCAGAGAATCAATTAGATTTCATTAGATCTTACCACTTTAAAAAACAAAAAAAAAGTTTTTTTTTTTTAAATTCCAAATCCGCAAGTAGGATAAATAATGTGATGTTTAAATTTTATGTTCATACAGAGGATTTTCGGCTCGGATTTTGGTGCGGATTCCGTGCCTAAAATCTGTACCAAAAAAGGCTTGCAGAACTTCTTTATTGATTTCAGAGGGGAATCCACATAATAAATCATACCGCACCTTTTCTCCCAATTGTGGTTTTAAAAACAGCACTGTGTGGAAAAAAAGAAGTGTTGTGTCCATTCTTGACACGAAATCTGCATCCAGAATTCCTATTGAAAATGGGCAGGAGTAAAAATCCTCACCAAAACTGTGTTAAAATGTGTCAGAAAAAAAAACTGGTGCAGATTCCATATCAGGTTTTTTTTTCATCCACAAAATACTCTGTGAACCTTAAAGATACAGTGATACAAATTATTTATGTTTTTATTGTTGGTTTGAATTTTCTGTGTGTTAATGGGGAAAATGTTTTATTTTTTTTTTAAAGGCATGCGTCTCTTAACAAATTTGTCCCATCTTCCGCTAGCGCAACACCACTCTGGTCATAATATCTCCCTCATAGCCTTTCCTTTAGGCTACATTCACATGGTTTTTGCGGGCTCCGAGCCACATATTTGGCAACTCAGATCCGGACCCATTCATTTGTATGGGGCTGCAAAAGATGCAGACAGCACACCGTGTGCTGTCCGCATCTGTTGCTGCGTCCTGCAGCCCTGCACAAAAAATAAAACATGTTCTATTCTTGTCCGCAATTGCAGACAAGAATAGGCATTTCTATGATATCCCCCGCATGTGCGGTCCACAAATTGCGGAAAGCACATGGGCGGTATCAGTGTTTTGCAGATCCACAATACGCGGATCCACAAAAAACACAACGGTCGTGTGAATGTAGCTTTATACACATCCTCCATTTCTCATCCTTTGCTGGCATTGGAAATACACGTCATCCATTTCTCATCCTTTGCTGGCTTTGACTTGTATCTTGCAGATCGCGGTCCCATTCAAGTCAATGGGTCCGCATCCGCAAACAGCGTACACACAGCTAGTGCTCGTGCATTGAAGAGTGCTTTCTGCAGTCTGCTGCATGGGACACACATGTTTGTGTGCATGAGCCCTTATGCATGTTTTTTCTGCCCAGATTCTGTGTGGAAAAACTGCAGCGTTTGACAAAGCTCATGTACACTGTGCTCTTTACATTAGTTGTGGAAATTGACCCGTTGTGTGGATTTTAAAATTTGCAGCATGTCAATTGTTCAAGCGATTCCACATTTTCTGTAGAGCGGTTTTCCCCATATACTACAATTTTTCACTGATGGTTGCTAGGGGATTTTGAGTGTTATTCTTCAGTTTTTCTTCGTGTGCGTGAAAAACACATCACAACTGATTGTATCTGCACAGAAAAAATTGAAACACTGAATGCAGTCGCAGACAAAACTGATTAAACCTGCGTGCAGAACAGTCAGTTTTTCCCTGAACAGACCCTAACTCATTCTGTATCGCTCGTGTGAAATAAGCAGTAGGCTACTTTCATACCTGGCATGACTGTTCCGGCAGACAAGCGGAGAATTCCAGGCCAGACTGCGTGTGGCAGTGAGGTTCCCATTCTGAACTCTGCTCTCCTTACAGCGTTATAATTATTTACAAGGCTGTGTGTCCCTGTGAGACCTGGAATCTATTGAATTACACTGACATGATGCTGTCAGTGTAATTCAATGGATTCCAGATCTTACATGGTCACACAGCCTTATAAATCATTTTAACGCTATGCGATCCTGTCAGAGGAGGAGAGGTCAGAACGGGAACTCTCACTGCCACACGCAGCGAGTTTCTCACATTGAACTCACTTGTGTGGGTCTGCCTAAGGGTGATATCTAGTGCAACTAGTCGCATGTGGCCAAACAACTCCCACCCACATTGGGCAAAAACTGCATAATTCTGTGGCAGAATCTTTCAGCCACTACGGGTGAGTGTTGTATTTCTCAAGAGGAGACAACAAGAAGGTTCTGAAAACAACTGTGTGCTAATGTATTGTAGACATGCTCCCATTATCTGCATATCCGCTGTAAATAGTGTTATCTTTCAGTGATTGTGTGCTGAACGGAGACTGAGGTGAAACTGATTCACTCCGCCATTGTCAGCTCCATATAGACTTTATTGGAGCATCTGCTATTTGCTGGTTGAATCCCAGCAGAGATTGACTTGTAACTGTGATTACTGGGAGAGTTTGTGCATGCACAGCTAAGGCTACTTTCACAGTAGCGTTTTTAAATTCCGGTATTGAGTTCCGTCATAGGGGCTCAATACCGGAAAAAAACGCTTCAGTTTTGTCCCCATTCATTGTCAATGGGGACAAAACTGAACTGAAGACAACGGAATGCTCCTGAAAGCATTCCGTTCCGTCTTCAGACCGGAGAACAAACCGCAGCATGCTGCGGTTTGCTCTCCGGTCCAGGCATCCGCACCAAGACGGATCCGGAATGACCCCCAATGCAAGTCAATGGGGGTGGATCCGTTTGGTGTGGACACACCAGTAATCCGGATCTGTCCTCCATTGATTTCCAATGGGGGGTCATTCCGGATCCGTCACCACATACATAGATACATACATACAGACATACATACTCACATACTCCAGGAACGCCGGCAGCATGTCTTCACGCGCCTCCTGCGCGCAGCTATGACGTTTCCCCACTGCGCCCAGCAGAGGGCGCTGTGGGGAATCGTCATCACTGCGCGCAGGAGGCGCGTGAAGACGTTCTGCCGGCGTCCCTGGAGTATTGAGTATGTCTGTCTGTATGTTTGTTTGTATGTATGTATGTCTGTATGTCTGTGTCTTGTTTCAATGTGTGTCATGTGTGGGGCCGGAGCGCTGCTCCGGCTCCACACATGTATAGCGTTAGCACGGATCCGTTGGCACCCTTTAGGTGCCGGATCCGTGCTAACGCTAGTGTGAAAGAAGCGCAAAAATCTGCCAAAATCCACAAAGAAATCTGCATGTTTGCATATGGATTTCATTGATGATTCATTTTGGTGCTGAATTCAGCTGTGGATTTCATTGCTTTGCAACGAATTAAATCTGTGCATTTTTGCAACAAATAGGCGCTGCTGATGTGAAAATCTGCTCTGGATTTTTCACTTTGTTAGTTAATGAGGTTTGTTAAAATCCCATTTGTCAATATCCTACTTAGATTTGTCATGGAGTATCCGTGTGGATTTTGCAATCAGATTGTCGACCCGAAATTCAGTTATGCCACTGGCTATTGCTGTACAACCATTCTTCAAAAATAGTTTATTTTATAAACTGGGTTCCTTTATGGCTACAGATTAGTATTAACCCTTTCTTAGATCTCATGCCTACAACTGTATGATGCAAAGGGGCCATATTGTACCTCTGTAGCTTCAGATTTCATATGAAGGAATACAGAGCTTCTTTGTTGCCCATAGCAACCAATCAGAGCTCTCCTTTTATTTCTCCAGAGTACTATATGAAATGAAAGGGGAGCTCTAATTGGTTTCTATGGGCAACAAAGAAACTTCTACATCTAGACAGTTTTCATACATAAGGCCCTAGGTGTTTTGCATCAGCAGCATATAGAAGCCATGAGAGCAGCTAACCTCTCCAAACATGGGAAACATAAAGCATACAGAGAGAACATGTACCCGAAGTACTTGCCTTAAAGGGGTTTTCTCAGCACATTGATTCACTGGCTGACAGGCAGTTTGCACTCACACAGTCTCCTCAGGCCGTGGGGGGGTCTTCAGCAGTTATTAGCATATATTAACTTACCCTGACAAAGCAGGAGGTTGTGATCTCTAACACAATTTCAGGTAAAGCCATCCTTCTCAGTCTGAGGTCACTCCTGCTCTCAGCCAGTCAGATAACAGTCTTTCTGGTCTGCAGGTTACCATAAAAACCTGTGTGCAGTCAGAGACCTGCTGAACTGTCTATAGCTCATGACTAAAGTAAAATCTACTGACCACTGTATTTAGAAGATGTCTTCTTTTAATTGTCAGACTCATTGATTTGAATGGGTCTGTGATCTGCAAGATACGTCAAAGAGTCGACATCCGTGATATGTAGTGTACGAGGCCAGTGTCTATGTACTATGGACCCGCTGTTTGGGGACACAGGCTCAAGTGCATGAGCCCTTAGGTGCACATTAAAGGGGTTTTCCCATCACAAATAATAGGGGCATATTGCTAGGATATGCCCCCATTGTCTGATAGGTGCGGGTCCCACCTCTGGAGCGGATCGTGGAAAGGTGGTGGAGGGCGCACTGCGCATGCGCAGCCGTCCTCCATTCATTTCTATGGGGCCGCCGAAAATAGCCGAGCGCTGCTTCCTAGCGATATGCCCCCTTTGTCTGTGTTGGGAATACCCCTTTAATTAAGACAAATTTTACACTTTGGTCTAACGCCACAGTTATTAAAGATGCATCTGTGCAGGTCTGTACACCAGAACTGAACCAGTACCGACACCAGCAAGGGTGGTGGTGTAGATTTCAGGTACAATCTGTGCTAGTTTGCTTGTGTAGATTGTAACAAAAATGCCAGGCCAGCTATACCCAGCCCCACAATGCCCACTTCTTGCGTCACTTTGCCCCCGCTCACAACATTTTGGCAAGCAAGTGATGTGCCAAACTTTACTACTCTGATGTACAGGAGTTGATAAATCTCTCTCTATATGTATACTCTGTTTGCTATTACTTATATGTGTAACTCACTACTTTCCCTTTTTTTCCAGGGATTAACACCATGGCTACCATAGCATCTCAGCGAGAAAAAGCTTGTAACCCTAGGATGGGCAATTTAGCTATTGGCCGGCGTATATGGACAGACACAGTCTGCGGCTCTAATAGCACAGAACTATATTGCACATATACCGACTATACAGACCAAACCTGCAAAGAACCAAAGTGTGACAAATGCAGTGCTGCAGTTCCCCGACTATCACATCCAGCATCTGCGATGGCGGATTCAACCTTCAAAATTCCACGCACGTGGTGGCAGTCAGCCCGGGATATCCAGAGGGAAATTGTACAGTTAAATTTAGAAACTACGTTTTACTTCACTCATCTGATTATGGTATTTAAATCCCCCCGACCTGCAGCCATGATTCTGGAGGGTTCACAGGATTTCGGCCTCAGTTGGCGTCCATATAAATACTTCTCCACAAACTGCACCCAGAGTTTTCAGCTTGAGGATGATGTTAGTGTGAAAGGTGCCCTCTGCACATCTCGCTACTCACAAGCCCTTCCATGTAGCGGAGGGGAGGTAAGTGTTTTTTCAGGAGTTTCTGTGAAAACCTTTTTTTTGCTATGCCGATACTTCTATTTTATGCAATTGATTGGTCCGATGTGAGCAGCAAAAAGCATCATCCCTATATAAAAAAGCAAAGATTTACATCTATGTGTCAGAAATGGATTATGAAGGCAGAAACACTGAACCGCGATCCTTCTTAGCAATGATTGTGCATGAAGAGAAAAAATCCATCAGTTACTAATGTTTATTTTTGCTTCATTGATCGTGCAGCCATAAAAATCATTATTGGTGGCAATAATATAATATAAGATAAATGTAAATGTCACTCTCAGAAACATTTAGCTTAAAGGGGTTGTGCAGAGGTATAACACTGATGACCTATCCTAAGGATAGGTAATCAGTATTAGGTCAGCGGGGTTCTGACTCCAGGCACCCCCACCAATAAGCTGTTTGAAGGGGTAGCGGTGAACTTGCAAGCGTTACTTTGTCTTCAAGATTGTCTGAGCGTCCCATTCAAGTGATCACATGCAAGAGGCACCATCTGCCCTAATAGAGTGATCACTGTTATTAGACAACCCCTTTGGCAAGCTTGAAGGAAACGGGGAACTAGCAGAAGTGACAAGTATGTCAGCTATTACATTATTCAAAGTTAGTACCAGGTCTGGATAATGTGGCTTAACATTAAAACCTCAGTTTTTTCCTACTTGAGGATGATTTTCAATATTAATCTCAACTTGTTTGGTTTTTTGTTCTGCTGTTCGCCATCCTTTCCATAGAGAATGAATAGAGAGAGCCACGGTGCATGCTTGACCTGCCGCTCCATTAGTACAGGGGAACAGGACCCTCATTATCTTGATTAGTGGGGGTTCCAGCAGTCGGACTCCCTGACCCCCCCCACCACCCCACCCCCATTTTGAGGCATCTGCTGATTCTTTTTTTTTGCAGAATCATCTAATCGATTTTGCCCGGCCACCCGTCACTTCATTTGCCTGGCCCACCTGCCATGTGACATCATTTGCCTGGCCTATGTGTAGTAACTCCTGCACTGCCGGTCTATGTACAGTAACCACTGCAGTGCCAGTCTATATAGTCTTGGTATTTATTTATTTTTTTTCAGTTTAATTAAAGGGAGTCAGTCACCTAATTTTCACCTATATAACTAACAGCAGTGCCCCCCAGAAGATTGCAGACACATCCCAGACATACCTGTGTGCACTGTGTGTCTGTATTACATGTCCAGGAAAAGCACTTTTATTCTGCAGGAAAACAGCTCCCAAGTGCCCAGCTGAAAGTGAAAGTAAAAACAGCTTTCTCTCCCGACTTGATTTCCCGAACAGCTATATCTTCTGATATACTGGATATAATGCTGTGATTTTGGTATCATTTGAAAGCTTTGAATGCTATCCTTTATAGAAGGTCAGAACTATTTTTCTATCTGCTACCAATTCCAAGATATGAGCAGATAAAGCAGTCCTCCCCTCTTCAGTCTGGTTTGCAGCAGCAGCAGAGCCGGGCACTTGGGAGCTGTTTTCCTGCAAAATAAGGCTCCATTCACACGTCCTGTTTTTCTTTCCTGATTCGATCCTGATCTGGATCCATTCATTTCAATGGGTCCTGAAAAAATCAGGATCGAATCAGGAAAGAAAAACAGGACATGTGAATGGAGCGTAAAAGTGTTTTTCCTGGACATGTAATACAGACACACAGTGCACACAGGTATGTCTGGGATGTGTCTGCAGTCTTCTGTGGGGCAGTGCTGTTAGTTATGTAGGTAAAAATGAGGTGACAGACTCCCTTTAAGAAAAATAAGAAAATTGAGATTCAAATTGAAAATCATCCATAAGGTTAAAAAAGGTTATTTTTCGGCAAAATCGGCCAGCCCTATTTGGAGGAGGGGGGCTACATATCACTTCTTGATTTCCACTCTTTTGACAATGGACTTAACCTTCTGTTTCCAACTATGTCCCCTGCAGAAAACGGCTCATTGTGGGTGCGTTGGACCCCACTGATCTGATATCGAAGATCTATCAGAAAGAATATCTAAGAGTGGAAGTCCAATAATGGAAAAATAGCAATTGCTTGTTCACCATGTGCTATAACTAGCATGTTACATTTATCCTAGGGGTTATTACAATTATGACAGAGCCAAATATGTATAGTTTTATTAGTGTTTTACTAATTTTGCACAAAAATAGCACATGAAAAATATAGGGGCACATTTGGCGTTTTAGATGCAGTGGATCCGCCGCAGGTATGCCCCTTCATAGCTTCGGCGCATCCATTACCGCTTCTAAATGTAAGGTAGCCTCCTTGTTGCTTTACAGACCTTTTTCTACGTCTAAAACAGACGTTAAAACTGGTAAATGAGATGGGCCTGCCGGCCCGCCCCCTGCCCACGCCATGGCCATTTTTTATTTAGACCTGTGGTGAGCGGGGGGAAGTCACAGACTCAAAGAAATATAGGGGTATTTCTGTTGAATATGTGACCCCCATAGAGACACAGCATTTTCCTAGATATGTCTGTATGTAGACTTTTTTTTTTACAGAACAAGATGTAGTTTTCATTTGTACCACATTGGGCTGTATAGAACTTATTGATTAGCGTTCTTGGGGGGGTTTAAAAAGCAGTTCCGTTATTTATTTATTTATTTTTTTACATTGGTTGTTGCGCAGTTTAAATCACACGGTTATCTTTATTATACAGGTTGTGATTAAATAAACACTGCCCAGTATTTTCCTATGTTTTTTTTTTTTTTTTTTACCACTTCCAGACATCCAGACTCTCGGTCTAATAACCAAGATTGGCAGAACATCTATTCCGACCTGTTTAAGCCCTTAGACGCTGTGGTCAATAGTGACTGCGGCTTCTAAGTTCTTTCAGAGGGAGGGGGCTTATTACCCATCAGCACCACGGCCTAATACATTACCTATAAGTTTTCCACTGACAGCATAATACACTGTACTGCATAAGTACCCCAGTGTATTATGGAAATGACTGCATATCAAAGTCTCCTTGAGGGGCTAATAAGTGGTAAATATAAGAATTAATGACTAATGATTAATTTTTTAATCCTGTTAAAAAATTACCCTTTTCCCTTAAAAATGTTTTTCAATGGAAAAAAGTTATAAAGTCCTCTCCAAATTGTCACATTGGCAATGACTTGAAGTTTATTCTGTGCGATAAGCTCTGTAAAAACTATTTGAAAAAACTGCCAAAAAAGTGAAAAAGTTATGGGTCTTGAGGTGCATAAACATCTTTCTTTTGGTTTAAAAAACAGGGTTTTTAATTGTCCAAAAGTAGTATGTATATTTGTTATTGCTGTAGTGGTACAGACCCCAAGAATAAAGTTATCACGGGGACAGGGAATGTCGTGTAAAAAAAAAACAACTTTGCAAGTATTGCTGTTTTTTTCCCCGTTAAAGTGATTATAATGTCTTTTGTATCCGAAAATGAAAATCAGAATTATACATCATTGAAAACAGTTGTATCAAATTGATTAACTGCCCAGACCTAGTTAGTACCTTCCAAACCTTATCCTTAGAACGTATTACACCACAAATGCTAATTGTACTCGTCTGTCTACATCAGCAGGAATATTTTTGTGTTTCCCGATCATTAGATTCTTATCGGACAGAATAATGTGCCATATGTGGGGTGAGGACGTGGGATAAAACAATCACTTCCATTCAGTTTCTTTTCCAGTAAATTAATAGAAGTCATGGAGTCATGCAAAGTCAGCCTCATATTTCTTGTGTTAGTCACATTATATTACAGAAGTTGTCTATTAGCTTATCGAGCCAAATTTCATTGGGACGGAAGCCAATATTATTTCAAAGGGAACTGTCTATTAGATAACCAGGCACTCACGGACAAATGCTGTCTGCATTAACTGCAGATTAGATAATTCTTGTTTCACAAGAGCTTTTAATGGGTATTTAAGGGGTTTGTACAAATGTAGTAAAGATATTTACCCCTTTGAATCTGTAATATGTATATTTGTCCTGGATTTGATGGTGGATAGTGCTTAAAGGGATTATCCATGATAAAATAAAAAAGAGCTCATGCACACAAGGTTTTTTTTCTGCTTCCAATCCATTTATTGTGAGTTGGATGTGGACCTATTCACTTCAATGTGGCTGCAAAAGATGCGATCATCCGTGGGCCCGCAAAAAAAAAAAAAGTCTTATTTTGACCAGAATAAGACTGTTCTATAGAGGGAAGGACGTTCCATTCTGCAAAATGCGGAATACACATGGCCAGTATCCATGTTCTGCAGACCGCAAAAACGGCCACAGCTATGTGCATGAGCCCTAAGAGAGCGTTACACCTGTCCTTAGGTTGTGTCTGGTATTGCACCTAAGCTCTATTGAATGGAACGGAGCTGATTTGAAATACCATACACAAATTGTGGGCAGGCATGGCACTGTTTGTGGGAGAAAACATTAGGTGTTATTCACGCACACAACAGTGAAAAATTGTTTAGCAGTGGCTGTTAATTTAATGTCTGTCACAGCGCCATTTTCAGAACAATGACAGTCTGTGGGTATATTCACACCGTCCATACTAGCAGTGTTCACGGGTCAACAGTACCCATACAAGTCAAGTGGGCTGTCTTTAATGGCTATTTTTTTAGAAAGGCATCCATGAAAAAACGACCATGGAAACTGACAGTTTAGGTGTTTTTAAAATCTGTTTTTTTTCACTGTTGTTGCCATAGGCTACATTAACACGACAATGAAAAACTGCCACACGATCATTTTAAGAACAGTGGTAGTCTAAGGGGTTATTCACACCGCTGTTTTTTTAAGGCCTGTGAACAACAGCCATGAAAAGATTTTGTCTTTTTTGTCCATTTTCACGGACCGACAGCCTCCATACAAAAGGCCCCATTCACACGACCATATGTATTCCGTGATCCGTATAAAAACAGAACGGAAGACATACGGAAAGTCTTCCGTAGTGTTCCGCATTTTTGCGGACCCATTGACTTTAATGGGCCTACGGACGTGATTTGCGGCCAAGTATAGGACATGTTTCATTTTTTTTTTGTGGGAGAACTTCCGTAATATACGGATGCAGAATGCACACTGTGTGCATTCCGCATTTTTTTTTGTCCTATGAAAAAATGAATGGGTCCGTATGGTTCCGCATCTTATCTGCAAAAATGGGGATAAGATACGGAAATGAACATACGGTCGTGTGAATGGGGCCTAAAGGGGACTTCTTTTAACAGCCTTTTCTCAGAAAGGCATCAGTGAAACAAATAGAAATGGATCATTTGCTGTTTTTAAAGGGGTTGGCCAGTTTCCTATATCGGTCATCAATATCAGATCGGCAGGGGTCCAACTCTCGGCACCATCACTGATCAGCTATTCTATGTGTACCTGCTCGCTGTCTACATAAATAAAAGTATAGTGCAATCAGAAAGTTATACAGACCTACCCTCCGAAAGACAAACAATCAACATATGCAGAGTTCATACCATTTAGGCCTGATTTTTCCTCTAAAACCTAGGTGCGTCTTATAATAAGGTGCATCTTATAAAGCGAAAAATACTGTATTTCCAATTTAAGAATGAATATCAATTTTAAAGGGGTATTCCCATCTCACAAATGTAGTTTGTATAGTTAGATATAGCCGTACCAATGTTATTACTAATAGAATGTATTTATATAAAATGTACCGGTTAGAAGATTTGCCTATTTGTATATCCATTGTCCCACACACATCAGTCAGGCCGTTGCTCCTAGTTACGACCACCGGGGCCATGTAGTAGTGGTGGCCGGCTTGCTCTTGTTCAAACCTGCTCTGAGGTAACTGCTGTATTGTGAACACACATTGCATGAGCATGTGGAGACAAATCTTAGGGTTGTAGCATTTTTGTCTGCGCTTCCAAAACACAGAGAAACGGATCCTGTTCCAAGATCAATTCATCTCTATGGAGCAGCATCCGTTTATAAAGTCTGCGTTTTGGACGGATCCTGACCATTGTGTATTGGACTGGTAGCGTCCAGAACGCAGATGTGAAAGTGCCCTAAGATGTGTCTCCGCATGCTCATGCAATGTGCGTTCACAATACAGCAGTTACCTCAGAACGGGTTTGAACAAGAGCAAGCCGGCCACCACTACTACATGGTCACAGTGGTCGTAACTAGGGGCAACGGCCTGACTGATGTGTGGGGCAATGGATATACAAATAGGGAAATCTTTTAAACGGTACATTTTATATAAATACATTCTATTAGTAATAATATTGGTATGACTATATCTAACTATACAAACTACATTTGTCAGATGGGAATACCCCTTTAATCTTGATATAACATTACAGCGTTCCCTTTGTGGCATAACTAGGATGTAAGAAAAAAGAGAGAACATGGATCGCACTAGAATGATACTTTTATAATGTATTCTTTATTATATGGGTTGTGGTGAAAACGGCAATATCATGTGTGTGAGGGTTTATATTTACCACTTTGAAATAAAACCACTTTTTGTGTAAAAACGGATACAATACAATAATACAAATTTTAACCTTACATATAAATCTTTTTTAGTCCCTCTAGGAGACATTGCTTTTATAATGACAATGCATTGCAGCAGTGTCATTTTAAGGGCCAGTTCACACACAGTTTTTTTTTTTTCTGCCTCAAAATCAACTCCAAAAAGAGCCATTCATTTTGATGGAAAGCAGGACCTTTTCTTTCCACGTGGGAAAAAAGAAGCATGGAAAGAGGAAGCAGTATGCCCTGTCTTGGGGCTGAATCCTCACTGAAGCTCCTATTGAAATGAATGGGAAGTGTCAAAATACAGTAACATGCAGAGGTGTCAACCAGTTCCGCACATGAAATGCAGTTTTGTATTTAAGTAAAAAACCACTTGTTTAAAAAAAAGTATTGGAAAACTGCATAAAAACGTGTCAAAAACTGTGTGAAAAAATGTGCCATAGAATAGACTGCTGGGTGGCCTCTGCCTAATGCCAGGTTATTGGGCACTGGGTTCTAATACTATATATATATATATATATATATATATATATATATATATATAGCGGGGATTAACCTAACTCAACATTTTACCAGAGGGGTGAGACCTATTAGAGGAGTTATCATATGTATAATGTAAAAAATCAGACATCATATGGTACATGACAACCTCTTTCTAATATAACTAGAACCAGCCCTGTACCTCACATGGATCCAGAGATCTCCACATTCATTGCTCCAATTACTTTGCTAGATTTAATTCAGACTAGAAGCTTAAGGTGGGAGGGTGTCCTTTCTCAGGGACGTGTCCTTTTTCTGCAGCTGCTGGCAGTTGAAGGATGGAACAGAGCATATTCGTCCACCTCAGTGAGGTGGTCAGAGAAATTAGAAAAAGAACACACAGCAGGTGGCGCTATACAGATAGTTATTCAATGAATTCTTACTTGCTGTACTAAATCTTTAATTACATGAAAATACAAAGTATTCAGATACAGAAAAATGTATAATATTTTCGGTGGAACAACCAATTGTTTTATCTATTTGCTATAGGGCACTGTTGTTCTTGTTATGCCTCTTTTAGGAGGGATAGCAAGGATCTCCAGGAATTATGGAATTATTCAGCTGGCCAGCAGCAAAATTTTAAGTTTTTCCTGGCATTATACAGTTCTTTGCAAAGGAAGATAGAAAACTTTCCTCAGTGAATACATAATATGGTATTTGGGTAATTGAAAGAAAAAATTCAATTATTATGCTAACATTTCTATGTGCAAATAAGAGCTACCAGTGCTCCACAAATAGCAGCAAAACTGTGTATGTCTGACAAGGCGTCCAAATGTCCAGGAATTTGTGTTTTCCTGCAGACTACACAGTGTACAAAAGCTGAGAACATTTGGTCTCTCCATATTCCTCTGATACCTTATCATAATGGATAAATGAACATTTCCCTGAACGTTACAGTATAACATTCCTTTGGTATCATTTCTTCCGGGGAGTACATTAGGACATTTATTTAAGCAAGTGAATTTTACTGCTCATGTGAAGAACCTGAACTAAATGGCTACTCCAACCCTTTTTTCACCTCTCTACAGAGTTGCAGTTGACATCTGGAAAGGGTTTGATCACTTTGCACGTTAAATTAAAGGGCTTATCCAATCTCTCAAACAGCCCACCCCCATGTTCCGGGCCCCTCACAGGTCATATACTTATCCCGCTCGCCGATCTGGGTCCCCGTAGCGGTGCTGCTTCTCCCTGTACATGGATGGAAACAACCGGTGTCGGGGGAGGGGGGGCGGTTAAGGGGTTTTGAGCAGCCGATGGTAGGGAGGCAGTTGCAGTTGTTCTTTTTTGCACATCGTTTCTTCATGTTTTTTTTTTCCCTATAGATCAAACTGAAAAAAAAGAGCTACCGGATACTAAATTTTTTAAATTAATATTTTAAAAAATAAGCAAAGAAGACAAAAATGCCAGGAACAGATTTGTGTGCTAAAAACACAGGTACAAAACCACCACTGAAAAGGCAAAAGTGCAGAAAAACAGCACTAGAATACTGCATGTGAAAGCCCCCGAAATTTAAAAAATGCTACCTATCCTGCATTCTAAATAGAATTTTTGAGATTTGTGTCGTTTAATAATTTAATCTTCCATTATAAGCCTGTGTGCTGTTGTGGGACGGGTCATTTGTAGTGTTCAAGCCCCTGTTTTTTTACATTGTATCCGAGAACATGGAATGCCGTGGGAACTACAGAAAACTCATCATTATGCATTAAATTTTGTGAACAGAATAGTAATTAGGGTCTCTGGGTGATGTAGAAAATGATAGCGTTTACAGATTACGTACATAATATGAAATGATATGAGCGCTTTTTCGCTTCTAGCAGCAATGCAAGCTTGAACAAAGGCTTTAACACTTTGGGGGAGGTTTATTAAACTTATACACCTGTTTTATGGCATAGAAAAGTTGCAAATTTTGACGCCAAAATTTTTACCTTCTTTACAAGACTCCTGCCACTTTTGTAAAACGTGGTCTGGATCTCCACTACCCGATACTACAAAACTGGCGCACATTACACCTCAACTATACTGAGCCTTACTGGTGGGATTAGCTTTCAGTTCTGGCATATGGGTGACCAGGAATGTGCCACAGTTAGGCTCCATTCACACGTCTGTATTTTGTATCCGCATCCTTTCCGCATTCGTTTCCGTAATTTCAGTCAATTTTGCGGATAGGATGCGGATCCATTCATTTCAATGGGTCCTGAAAAAATGCGGACAGTACACCGCATAAAGAAATCCTCCTGTCCTACTTCTATCCCGATTTTGCGGTCCGTAGCACAATGAAAGTCTACAGATCCACAAGAAATGCGGATGACTTGCGGAAAGGCATCCACATGTCATCCGCATTTGCGGATTATGTTCTAGGAGGGTAGAAAAAAAAAAGGTACAGATGTTATTCATCCTTCTGTTTTTTGCGGATCCGCTAAAAACGGATGACATATGGATACATCCTTTCCGTTTTTTACGGAAAAATGGAACTAATGTGCTGGAAAAACTGAGTTTTTTGCAGAACAACGGATCCGCAAAAAACTGACCGTTTTCCAGGATGTGCACAAATACGGACGTGTGAATGGAGCCTTAGGCCTCTTTCACACTAGCGGCAGCACGGATCCGGCACCTAAAGGGTGGCATGCTGCAGTTTGTTCTCCGGTCTGAAGACGGAACGGAATGCTTTCAGGAGCATTCCGTTGTCTTCAGTTCAGTTTTGTCCCCATTGACAACGAATGGGGACAAAACTGAAGCGTTTTATTCCGGTATTGAGCCCCTATGACGGAACTCAATACCGGAATTTAAAAGTAGCCTTAGGCTCCATTCACACATCCTGTTTTTCTTTCCTGATTCGATCCTGATTTTTTCAGGACCCATTGAAATGAATGGAGCCAGATCAGGATCGAATCAGGAAAGAAAAACAGGACGTGTGAATGGAGCCTTATTAAGAGGTGTGTGTCTCTTAAATGGGGATGTCCCACGAAAAATAAATAATCTGCAGTTTTCAAACCAGCACCTGAATTTGAATACTTTTGTAATTGCATGTAGTTAAATATTTAACATAGCCACTGAGTTATTCAATAAAATATATCTGTATAGCGCCACCTGCTTTTTGTTTTTTTCTTATTTCTTTGTCCGCACATGCTCAGTTTCATCATTTAACTGCCTCCTGAGCTGTGATAGGGAGAGCTGAGACACGCCCCCTTAGCTGCAGCAGGAAAGACACCCCCCTTGAGCTGTGATAGGGAGAGCATGGACATGCCCCCTTAACTGCAGCAGAACAGACACTCCTCCTGAGCTGTCAGCTTGATATAAATCTAGCAGAGCAATGAATGGGGAGATCTCTTGATCCCTGTGAGGTACAAGGCTTGTGCTGTGCGCTCACGATTCTTTTCTATGGGGCTACGGAAAATAGCAAGGTGTGCTCTCCTTACACTTTCTGGGGCCCATTCTGGAGACAGACATTTGTGGCATATCTTAGCGATATGCCACCAATTTCTTGAGATGATGAAACCCCTTTAATAAAGGGAAAGTCACAGAGGCATGGCAGCATTCCTCAAACTATACATGATCTATATACAAGCTAATAACGAATGTGCAACCAGAGGTTCTTATATTTTTGATCAAAAAGTATCTGGGCCCATCCACCAGCAGCAAGATGACCTTGATACAGATGAGTTCCCAACACTAAACCTATTTTTATGCCATTCGTGGCATCTACTTTCAAGGAGAGCTGAGCCCACTACTGTTATTACCTCTCAGGGTGAGCAGGCAATGACCTGTTACTTCACTGTGTGCCAGCAAACCTTCCATGAGCAGGAGGCGCATGGTTAGCTATTAAAGGAAACCTGTCATCAACTTTATGCTGACCTCACTGATGGCATTATGAAATAGTGACAGAAACGCTGATTTCATCGGTGTGTCACACATGAGCTAAAAGTAAGTGGTTGTCGAGAACCAGCATCATAATCATTGCAGCACAGGCCTGGTAAAGAGTCAAATCTACTTGAGAAGAGTCATGGTTATTCATAATTTCCTGCTCTCCGCCCATCTGCTGATGATGGCAGTTTTCTCCTAGAGAGAAAGGGAGAAAACTAGGTAGAAGACTGTCAGCAGGTGGGAGAGCAGGAATTTATGAATAACCATGACTCTTCTCAGGTGGCCATGACTCTTTTCCAGGCCTAGTCTGCAATGTTTGTGATGTTGGTTCTCGGCAACCACTTACTTTTAGCTTCTAAATGACAGACCGCTGAAATCGACTCACCTGTCTCTACTTTATTCTGCTGTTAGTATGGGCAGCATAAAGTTGATGACAGGTTCCCTTTAAAGAAGGCTGTGTGGGGGATGGGTTAATGACATCATTCAACATAGAGGTCGCTGACACAACCCAATAGAATTCTCACCAGAGGTGTGAAAGTAGCCTTAGCATGTGTCCAAACACGAGGCTTTGCCTCTTACTGTACATAATGTAGGTTTTCCAGGGATCAGTCAACAACTGATCACTCATTGGGTGTTTAATATGTGGTCTTGGAAAACCCCCAATTAATTCTTGATACTAAGCCGACTAGTTTCTATGCAACTGCTAGTGACGTGTCGAAGCACGTTTTTATCATGCTTAGTGCTGCGGCAGGCTTGTTTACTTACTAAGAGCAACTGAGAAAAAGACAAGCAAGAAGTCATAAATCTGAATTCTGTACAAGAGAACGGAGGGAGGCGTGCACTTCCTTCAGGCAATATATTTTATTTTACCATCAAAATAAAGAATTCCATTTTTTTTTTCATATTGTGAAATTTAATTAAAATATATTGAAGGCTAAGTGCAATGGTGACTACTCTCTACTCACTCCTCCTCAATATGCTTCTGATTGCTCTTAAAGGGGTTCTCCATCAATGAGTTAAAATATCTGCCAGCAACCTGTCCCAGAATGTGAGCCGGACTGGTTTCTACCACTTGCAGAGCTGTGTGGGGGTGGGGGAGCACTTGTTGGCAGTTACATATGCTAAATATTGGTGAGTTTTCTTGTCAGCTGCTCATATGCATGATTTCATTACTACCATCCGTTGAACCTTTTTAGGGTACATACAGTGTATTAAATAACTTTTATTTTATTTTTAGGAGAAAGATAAAACCTGCAATTTTAACATTACCTTGTTCAATTTATTTTTATGGCATTCTGTGGGTGGTAAACATAACATAACTTTATTCTGTGGTTCACTATGATTATGATGATGGCAAATGTATTTATTTTTTCTATATATTTTCTGCTGCAGGTTGTCATCTCCCCTAATACCCCCTCTCTTCTTCAGGCTGGCTAAAATAACAGCCAGCAGAAGGGGACAGGGCTGCTTTAACTCTTCATATCTCTGGCTGGGTTGCTGCTAGAGATATGGGCCTGGTCTTGTTTGAAGGCTGAAACCTGCTTCCACTTTCAGCTGCTATCACTCCTGTTAGACCCAAATTCTAACAGCGATATCTTCCAATGTAGAGGAGATAATGCTGTAATTCTTTGCTTTCAAACAAGACCAGGCCCATATCTCTAGCTGCTGTCAAACCCAAAATGAGGGGTTAAAGGGAAACTGTCACCAGGCACCTCCCTATCAAACTGTTTGGATAGACACACAGCTGTGGTTCACCTGTTTTTCTTTTGTTGATCTGAGGTTCTATTCCCGAGTTATGATACTTTTTTAACATATGCAATTAGGCCTTTGCTCGTGTTGCACCTCAACTCCGCTCCTTTCTTTGGCCAGGGAGGGGCTGACCACAGAAATGACTGGAGCTTTGGTGCAACAAGAGCAATGGTGACAACCTAATTGCACCAAAGACCTCATTTGCATTGGAAGAAAAATTGTCAAAAAAATGTCAACCCCGGGAATGGAGCCTCGGATCAACAAAAGGAAGACAGTATTTTAATTAGATGAACCACAGCTATGTGTCTATGCAAACAGATAGGGAGGTTGCTGGTGACAGGTTCCCTTTAAAGCAACCCTGACCCTGCTGCTTGAGCTCTGCTCAGGCTACAGTGTTCAGTACTTTTCTCAAAGCCTGATAGAGCTTGGGCAAAACTGTTAGGGGTTTAAACTTCTCACTCTCAAACCTCTCCACAGTGCTGTACCCCTACATTTCCTCCCTCATCTCTGTCTACCACCCTACTAGTGCTCTCCATTCTGCCAGTGATTTATGACTTACATCCTCACTTCTGTCTACAAGACTTCTCTGGAGGTGAACTTGAACCCTTCATCCAACAGTATACACCACACCCCATGCTCTCAAGATCACTACATATACAAGCTGATGGCTGGCTCATGCAGATCTATATGCACTCCTCTATTTAGTTAAAGGGGTTTTACCATCTTGGACAATGGGGGCATATCGCTAGGATATGCCCCCATTGTCCCATAAGTGCGGGTCCAAGTGGTATATCGAGAACAGGGCCCCCGAACGTGAAGGAGGGCGGACTGCGCTGCGCGGCCACCCTCCATTCATTTGTATGGGGCCGCCTAAAATAGCCGAGCGCTGGCTTGGCCATTTCCGTCGGCTGTATAGAAATGAATGTGAGCCAGGCCGCGCATGCGCGGTGCGCTCCCATTCATTTCTATGGAGCCAACGGAAATAGCCGAGCCGGTGCCCGGCTATTTTCGGCAGCCCCATACGAATGAATGGAGGACGGCCGCACATGCGCAGTGCGCCCTCCTTCACTTTCGGGGCCCCGTTCTCAATATAGGTGTGGGACCCGCACCTATAGGACAATGGGGGCATATCCAGCGATATGCCCCCATTGTCCAAGATGGTAAAACCCCTTTAAGATGGCTGGACCATTGTACAAAATAAGCACTTTTTACCTCTTGTGTCATCCTTACTTCCTCCTAGATTGAAAGCTTTTGTGAGCAGGGCCCTGTAATTTTTTATTTTCTTTGTATATGTAACCCCATGTACAATTTGGTTGACAGGGCCAGGCCAGCATTGGACTCCTCCGGCCAGCCCTGTCTGCCTTGTAAATCAACGCTGGCCTGGCCCTGTCAATGAGGTGGGCAAACGGAGCCTCTAAGAGCAGGTGTAACCCCCCCCCCCCCCCCGCTCCTAGAGGCTGATTGGCATATAATAAAAGTACAAATTACACAAAAATGGGGCACTATGGAAAAATAAATAGAGTTCAATTCAGGTGACATTTTCACATGGATAATGTCAGCCTGTTTAATATTGAAAATTGTGGTGACAGAAACCCTTTATATAAAAATAGTCAATAACTTTATTAAATAGATTTAAATGGGTTGGCCACTTTATCAGTTTTTTTTCCAACGTGGCTGCAAACAGCCATAGAAGCAATTAGCTTACTATATGATGATATAATAGAATGTGACCTGATCTCCTGATATTTGATGTTCTGCTCCCTTTGTTTTATTTACAGTCTCTTCACTGAATGTATGGGGCTCCTGTCTGGCCACTTATAGAGGGTCACTTGACCAGAACTGTCCATCAGTGGTCCCCACTGAATAACACTGCACACGTAGAAACTAGTAGTGCTATGCGCAGTAGATGTCCAACCCCTTTAATTTCAAAGAGAGTTAAAGGGGTTCTGCAGTTGTTTAAAACTGATGATCTATCCTCTGGATAGATCATCAGCATCTGATCGGCGGGGGTCCGACACCCGGGGCCCCTGCCGATCAGCTGTTTGAGAAGACAGCGGCGCTCCAGGAGCGCCGCGGCCTTCTCTGTGTTTACCGCAGGTTCAGTGATGTCACGACTACTATCACTGGCCATGTGAACAGAGCTTAGCCCCGCCCAGGCCAGTGATACTAGTCGTGACGTCACTGGCCTGCGGTAAACACAGAGAAGGCCGCAGCGCTCCTGCAGCGCCGATGCCTTCTCAAACAGCTGATCGGCGGGGGTCCAGGGTGTCGGACCCCCGCCGATCAGATGCTGATGATCTATCCAGAGGATAGATCATCAGTTTTAAACAATTGCAGAACCCCTTTAACTTCTTGAACGTTGAGAGTTTGGAAACTCAGAGCATGTTGACAGATTTCCCACTGAAATGTATATAAGATAGCCATGCTTGAGCCCCTTCATTCTAGTAATTGGTGGGCTTCCAACTCTCAGAACCCCACCAATAACATTTTCTCACATGACAATTGAGAAAATGTGTACAAATTAACTTTCTTTTTAAGCACTAGAAAACATCAGGGAAAATCATAGACCAAACAGGTCTCACCAGGTGTTCAAATAATGTGTCTAAAACTTTCTGATATGTGACGTAAAGCACCTACTTAGAATGTGGACTATGTGCTTGTGTGTAAAATTACTCCTGTGAAAAATGATGAAGAGAACAAGATGGATTATGCTATGTATGCATATTATGAGAAGAAAAACTGTGGGAAATATTCAGATCTGAATTTATCTTATTGTACTGTCAACAGGATTTCTTGGTATTTTATGCATTTGTTCACCTCGTTGAAAAGGAATTTTACAGCAAATAGTTTTCTTAAGTGCCTCAAAAGAGAGTTAAAAAGTGCAACTTGTCACATGTTGTAACACTTGGCATGAATTATTTTACAGTATTATGCATAACATGTACAGTAAGGCCTCATGCATATGACACCAATGAAAGTCTATGCGGCTATTCACATGGCTGTTCTTTTAACGGCCAGTGAATAGCGTCCTATTTCCACTGTTTCCACGTCCTATTTCCACGTTTCCACTGCCAGACGGACCCATTGAAATGAATGGGACCATTTTTAACGGCCGATTGACAGGAGTGCTCCTGTCTAACGGCCATTAAAAACGGGTACACTTTACTTATATGGCCATTTAGGGGTTAAAAAAACACAAAAAAAACCTCACCTCATCCGCTTGCTCGTGCTGCGGCAGTCTCTTCTCTCTTCATTGAGCAGGACCTGCAATATGCGTGGTGACGTAACCACGTCGGAGCGCACAGTGACGTCATCGCGCACATCTCAGGTCCTTCAGCAGGTCCTGTTCAGTGAAGAGTTGATACGGTAAGGTGTTTTTTTTTTGTTTGTTTGTTTTTTTTTGTAAAATCAACAAAAAAAAACCCAGCTGTGGGCCACTATGGGGGCATTATTTAAACCATGCGGGAAATTATTTAAGATAGGGCCCTACATGGGGGACATTATTAAAGCTGGAGACAGTAAAAAAAAAAAAAATCCTACACTATGGGGGACATTATTTCAGCTGGGGGCCTATAAGGGGGCATTATTAAAGCTGGGGCGGTAAAAAAAAAAAATTCCCACACTATGTGGGACATTATTTTAGCTGGGGGCAATATTAATGTTGGGGGCTCTGTAAAAAACATTAATTACACCGTGGGAGACATTATTTTAGCTGGGGCACTATATGGGTTGATCATGTGACCATTCTGTGAGTGTTCTCCGAAGGATGGGTCTAGAAATAACTGCCAATCCAATTCATCCAATTCAAAATGGATGCAAAATGGACATTAAAAATGGACACACGACCAGAAAATGGATGCACACACTGATGCAAAATGGCCATGAAAAACTGACAGTGTGTCCGTTTCTAACGGACATTTTTTTCTCTGTCGTGTGCATGTAGCCTAATTCTAGGGATGGAAAGAAGGGAAGCAGAGGATTTAGAGCTATATATAAAAAACAGATCTCTGATCCCTATAGAGACAACATTGGAGTAGCATGGAGTAACATAGGGTGGACAGCCAACATCTCTATGTTGCAGCTGGGACTATACCTGGCTGCTCTGGTTTTCTGGAAGTCTCCTGGATTAAAGGGCTGCTAAAGCCAGAATCCAAACACAGAAAAAAGAACAACCAACAAAATGTAACATAATCTCCTTTGTGTTATTTGCTCTTGCTTTCTATAGCAGTTTGAAGATGTCTAAGTAGAAATAGGTAAAGACAAGCCTTCCTTAGATGGTTATGCTTTTTTTTTCTTGTTTTTCAGACTTTCTAGTGTCCCTTTAAGGGAAATCTCATGGACTCCTAGCCAGGGCTGTGGAGTGGGAGTTGAAGCTAGTTTTGGGTGGAGTTGATAGAAAGTCTGACTCCAGCTTAAAAACATATTATCTTTTTATATTGTGTAATTAATTTATTCACTTTCATATAAATTTAGAAGAGTTCAGAAATGTTAATCACAAATATATTTCATGTTCTATCAATCTAAGGCCCTTATTTATCAGAAACAGTGCTAAGCGGGGTGTTCTAGTGGTGATAATCAGTTCTCACCTCTCCTGTCCCTTATACTATAATCAGTGATAAGCAGGATGTTCTAGTGGTGATAGATAATCAGTTCTCTCCTCTGTGTTCTCTCATGTCCGTATACTATAATCAGTGATAAGCAGGATGTTCTAGTGGTGATAGATAATCAGTTCTCTCCTCTGTGTTCTCTCATGTCCGTATACTATAATCAGTGATAAGCAGGATGTTCTAGTGGTGATAGAAATCAGTTGTCACCTCTCCTGTCCTTATATTATAAAGCGTGATAAGCAGGGTGTAGTGATGATAAAAAGAAAATCAGTTCTCCTCTCCTTTTTCCTTTTTAATATAATCAATTATAAGCAGGGTGTTCTAGTGGTAATAATCAGTTCTCACCTCTCCTGTGTTCTCTCCTGTCCTTATACTATAATTAGGGATAAGCAGAGTGTTCTAGTGGTAATAATCAGTTCTCTCCTCTCCTGTGTTCTCTCCTGTCCTTATACTATAATTAGTGATAAGCAGGGTGTTCTAGTGGTGATAGATAATCAGTTCTCAGCTCTCCTGTCCTTATACTATAAACAGTGATAAGCAGGATGTTCTAGTGGTGATAGATAATCATTTCTTACCTCTCCTGTGTTTTCTCTTGTCCTTATACTATAATCGGTGATAAGCAGTGTGTTCTAGTGATGATAGATAATCAGTTCTCAGCTCTCCTGTCCTTATACTATAATCAGTGATAGCAGGGTGTTCTAGTGGTGATAGATAATCAGTTCTCAGCTCTTCTGTCCTTATACTATAAACAGTGATAAGCTGGATGTTCTAGTGGTATAGATAATCAGTTCTCACCTCTCCTTTTCTTCTACTATAAACAGTAATAAGCAGGGTGTTCTAGTGGTGATAATCAGTTCTCACCTCTCCTGTGTTCTCTCCTGTCCTTATACTATACACAGTGATAAGCAGGGTGTGCTAATGGTGATAGATAATCAGTGCTCATCTCTTCTGTCCTTATACTATAAACAGTGATAAGCAGGGTGTTCTAGTGGTATAGATAATCAGTTCTCACCTCTCCTTTCCTTATACTATAAACAGTGATAAGCAGGGTGTTCTAATGGTATAGATAATCAGTTCTCACCTCTCCTTTCCTTATACTATAAACAGTGATAAGCAGGGTGTTCTAGTGGTATAGATAATCAGTTATCACCTCTCCTTTCCTTCTACTATAAACAGTAATAAGCAGGGTGTTCTAGTTGTGATAGATAATCAGTTCTCACCTCTCCTGTGTTCTCTCCTGTCCTTATACTATACACAGTGATAAGCAGGGGGTTCTAATGGTGATAGATAATCAGTTCTCACCTCTCCTGTCCTTATACTATACACAGTGATAAGCAGGGTGTTCTAATGGTGATAGATAATCAGTTGTCACCTCTCCTGTGTCCTCTCCTGTCCTTATACTATAATCAGTGGTAAGCAGGGTGATAGATAATTAGGCCCTTACATACAATGCCTAAAATTGTGCTGCACATGCTTAGTAGTAAGTTCCTCCTCTAAAAACCAGAGGAAGACGTTCACTACTGGGTATGCCTGCAGTCATCTCAAAGCTGCTAGACAGAACAGGAAGACAGCATTAAAAGTGGTGTCCTGGAATAAGTAACTTTTGACTAGTGCCTGCAATCCACCTCATCTATGTAAACAATCATACTTACCTACTCCTCACTGCTCCAGTCCTGCGTGATGACTTCTGGTCCATGGCTTTTTTTTAAAGGCTATATACACCTTCAGGGCCACTATAGGAAAAGGCACCAGCCTCTCTGGTGGCCAGGGTCATGAGAGTGTGCATAAGTCAGCTCTATTTCCTATAGTGTGCAAGTTCGGATACCGTTGCTGCTGGATTGCAGGGTGGCATTATCCCCTGCATACAAGCAGTGTATAAAGGGATGGAAAAATGAATCAAGTTTATAAGGTTTTATTCAGACCACCATACAGCTTGAACAGCCGGCCCTACAATAGAAATGCCTATTTTTGTCTGCAATTAAGGACAAGAATAGGACGTGTTCTTTTTTGCAGGAAGGGTAATATGGATGTGGATAGCACACGGTTTGCTGTCCGCATCTTTTGCATCCACATTGAAATGAATAGGGGTCGTCTGAATGAGCCCTAAGCGTATAACAGTGTTTACCAGTTGTTACATGCATAGTGCATTGCATATTTAGTTACAGGAAATTAGAAGATTTCTGAAATTGTATTCCAATAAATATAGTTTAACTTGAGTAGCTTGATTACTTACATGATGGTGAGAAAAAGCTTGATGTCACCATTTTACTACAGCAAATTTGTTATTACTAAATTATTGACCATTTAGGAGGGTGTCAGAGTGTGATAAAATGCGTGAGTTGGGTCCAGAACTGTGGTTTACCGACTCCACGGCCCTGCTTCTAGCAAAGCTAGCAAACCTGCTAAAGCTGCTGCACCTTTCACTTGGAATGACTTGTTGCTTCCATTGACTTCAATAGCAGCTGTATAAATATGTATGCAGTTAGCTCTCTGGTAGTTGTAGACAGCCAGATGTTAGTCACTATGTGAGTACTGTTAATTGGGGCACTCTGCTTGCATTATGTACTTGTATATTGCTGGCACTATTGTTTATGGGGAGCACTCTGTTGTTACTGTCAAAGTATGTTGTTTTTTCCTTCACCTGATTTTGGCTCACAATCACTGCTGGAAATTGCTGACTAAAACACTGGTGTGATGAACAGTTGCATCCAAATGCTCAAAATCTGTATTTGCACCGTGTACAACAAAAATACTCTCAGTGGAAGTTCAGCAAAACATGAAATGTTATCAATTTTGGGAAGCATCTGCCATCCCCAACCTGAACATTTTTGCTAAAAAAAATTCATTATGAAATGTAAGGATAAACATGAGAAGGGGATAACATAAGTGCAGCACTTGAGCCGCCTAGTGTACTGTTTAGTCTTAGCATATCCGGCTATATTGTGTTTAGTCTTATGTGTCCATCTGTCACTGCAGGTCATTTACAGAACAATGTCACCACCTTATTCAGCTGTGGATCCCTATAGTGAAAAGGCGCAGGATCAGCTGAAGATCACTAACCTACGTGTACAGCTGCTGAAGCAACAAAGATGCCCATGTCTGAATAAGAGCTTGGATATCAAGCCGCAGTCCCTGTCACACTATGCTGTTTACGACTTCATTGTGAAAGGAAGCTGCTTCTGCAACGGACATGCAGATCACTGTGTTCCAACAGATGGATTCCGACAAGTCCGGACAACCAGCAAACTCCAGGTGGTGAGTATAAAATTATTGTGCAATAGAATTCATTTCAGGATATGACTGCTGACACCACAGGCTACTACACACAAGTCTCATTCTGTGTTTATTGTTGTATATTGTCTTCATATTTTTCTTTCTGTCCCGTTGCATTTTCCTGTTTGTTTCAGTTAAGTTCATCAGTATTTGGCGGTACAAATGTCCTTTTTACATTATTTAGGCCCCATTCACACAACCTTGGTGCTGCTGCTGTGTTGCGTACCATAAACCAGGGGTCCACAACACACAGGCATCGACTGTGTGAACCCTGCATCCTGGTGCACTGACTTCAATGGGTCTGCAATCCACAAGAAGTGGCAAAAGATAGGACATGTTCTGTAGTTTGCGCCACGGAGGCACCACGTTTCTGTGAGTGGGGTCTTAGCCAAAACACCTTGATGTGAGCTGGTCCTACACATTTAATATCAGTTGTCTGACAGCTTTCCCTTTCAACTTCCCCGTGAACATGTGCACAGGACTTTGCCGAGCATTCAGGTCATGAGAAGAAGTGGGGAGAATAAGCTTCTGCCAGCTCAGGCAGTGCCTTATCTCCGGGACAGCAAATGATTGGGTACGTTAGGTGGTCCCTATACACATGAAATCGGCACCTAGTCCTACTGAAATTGTAGGATTTGAACAATTTGGATTCAATGGGGGGGAATTTATCATGAGGGGAATATCTGAAGTCAGTTTTGCTTGAGTCTGTGTTGGAGTACTTTATGTCATATTTATCAAATGTCACATGTAGTTACTTGATAAGTTTGTCTTATCATTTAGACCTAACACTTTGGTTATTTAATACATTTGTCTGATCTTTAAACCTAACGCTTCTGTCTAGAGAAGCTCCTCGAGTTTTCCTACTCCACCTCCTCCTGGAGTGAGATTGCGACTTATTTGCAAATTTTTTTAAAAAAAAAAGTTTGAATGATAAATCGGGAGTGAAACTCATTAAAGGGGTTGTCCGGGTTCAGAGAAGAACCCGGACATACCTGCAATTTCACCCAGGCAGCCTGCCTGAAGAGGACATCGGAGCATCTCATGCTCCGATGCCCCCCCCTTGCCCTGCGCTAGATCGCGCAGGGCAAGGTCTCTTGTTTTGAAAATACTCGCTGCCGGGCGGGTACTTCCGCCGGCAGTGAGTTCGGTGACGTCACCGGCCTTAATGGGCCGGCTTTAGCGCTGCCCTAGCCGTTTACTGGCTAGGGCAGCGCTGAAGCCTGTCCATCAGCGCCGATGACGTCACCGACTCACTGCCGGCGGAAGCCTCTGCCCGGCAGGGACCGGTACGTCACCGGAACCCGGCGAAATTCCTTTGCCCTGCGCTAATTAGCGCAGGGCAAAGGAGGGCATCGGAGCATAGGATGCTCCGATGCCCTCTTCAGGCGGGCTGCCTGGGTGAAATTGCAGGTATGTCCGGGTTCTTCTTCTGAACCCGGACAACCCCTTTAATATAGCTAACCGCGCCCACTTATCCATCAACATTACAAAACTGGAGTGGTGTAAAAATGCAAAAAGTTGCTAAATTTTGGCAAGTGGGTGCAAAAATAAATCGCAAAGTTTTGCGCGAGTGCAAAAATTCGCAAAAGCCCTATTTTTGCGACTTTTTGACACCAGAATTCTGGATTGAAGGTATGATAAATCAGGGCCATTGTGTATGTTCAGCTTTAAAGTAATGTGAGATGGTGTAGTGCAGGAGCTGTATATTTATTGCCAAGAATGGGTTTGCATTCTGTCAAGACAACACAAGAAAACCCTGAGAAGGGAACAGTGTGGCCATCTATCAGTCACTGTCTTTCACCTTTTACATCTCATAGCAGACTGGAGCAAGATATTTACCAGGTAAAGGAATGTGGGAAAAAATGATCTCTGGAGGCGCCGGCCTCTTCATAACTTTGGCGCATCCAGCGCCAGTCTTCCTAGCTGTCTTACATTTAGACCTTTTTCTACGCCTAAAATGGGCGTAGAAAATGGTAAATGACATGGACCTGCTGGCCCGTCCCCTTCCCCGCCTACACCACGCCCATAATTTCAGACCTGGGCATGAGTGAGGAGAAGTCGCAGTTTGCTCCGTAATATGTGCTTGAAATACACCTAATATATGCGTATTTCAGCATCATAAATGACCCCGATAATTTTTTAGGAAAACTTATCTCTTTTCGTTTATTCTTTATAATTTTTCCCCCCTCCCCAAGCTCTGGCATGCAATCAGCGCATTAGTAAATGATGTCTGAGTGACACTGACATACATAGTTTTGGGTAAACGCACATTTGACAATCTTATTATACAGTGTGTTTAAAAAGACACCACGCCGAAACTCGCCGTCTCATGTTTTTTCATATTCCAAAGGTTTCAAAAATTGTCCCTTATTGGGGGGCAGGTGATATGAAAAAAAGTGTCTTTGGGGAACTTGATGGTTGGCAAGAGGCATTAGTGGCATGCACAAGCCGTACAGAACGTAATAATTGGCAGACAGACAGCAACAGTGGCGAGATGGTGCACCGTCAGCAAGGAGAGGAGTGCGAGGTCTATATATCAGAATCAGCCCTAGGAGTGTGAAAATCCTCCTGAATCCAGGCTTGTTTTATCTTGACAAAGGTGATGTTTTGGACACAGGGGGAGGACATCTTGGTCTGTTTGGGTGTCGCCACCCTGTGACCCCTGGCTCCACGGCATGGTGTGGGAAGCCAGCAGGGACAACTGCAGCCTACTACTTCTACTACTACCACTACTTCTGGCCGTATAGATGGTGCTGTTACTACCCACATTCTATCTCTGGGTCTTTCATTTGGAACCTTCAATAGCCCGGACATTTTCAGGCCTCTCGGATAATGTGTACTACCCTGTGTCTTGGTGTAGTAAACATGTATATATGCCACTAGTTTGAATATAATCAACAACCCTCCTCCCAAAAAAATAAAAGAATTGATTAAAACATGTGAATAAAGGGAAACGGATTTGGGCCTAAATTCGTTATCACTCCCAGATACTTTTGTGTGCTACCCTGTTTATTGCTGCAGTAATCACATATATATTGGTTTAATTACATTAAACAATCCCCCAAAAAATGTAAATTCCAACCATGTGGAAATTAAAAATACATAAATGGATTACTGAGGCTTAATGCTCAGCAATAATCACATATATATGTGCTGCTTAAAGGGGTTGTCCGGGTCCAGAGCTGAACCCGAACATACCTTTAAATTCACCCAGGCTGAACTGGATGGACAGATGTCTTTTTTTCGGCCTTACAAACTATGTTACTATGTTACCTCCCTGCTTCAGCATTGATTGGCTCATCCAGCCTGGGAGCCAGTCAGGGCAAGCCCCCCCCCCCCCAACTTCCTCTGAGCGTCACCCTTCCTCTTCCTTCCTAGTGTTTTTTTTCCCACTGACATGTGCACTAAAATGGCGCTATGCACCATTTTAGTGGATTTGTCCGAAATGAACCCAGAAAGATTCCAAATTTAGCAAAGTTTGGACCGAACTGGGTTTGGTTGGAACTAGTTTGCTCATCCTTAAACACAATATAACTGCAGATTTTTAGTTTCGGTATAATCTATTCTCAGGTCTCTTGTACCTAGTCTTGCATATTTATGCGTTGGCAAAGCTTCAGTCTTATGACTTCCATACATGTCATTTATAGAAAAAAATAATAATAAATAGTTGGTGGAGTAAACTGTCTGGTGAAGGAACGGCATTTCCCCTTAAACTCTTAGGAATGTCATGTGAACTAGACAACTATTTGGTGCCATTCTCTCAAGGAACTTCCACTTTTAAATGTTCAGTGACTAAATGAGTTCATACAGGGTTCAGCAAATATGAATTCTCCCAAAGCAGCCCATATACCAGACTTCTGGCAGCAGACTTCTGTATGTACACACTTGAGCCTCTTGAGGTGTCTGGACACTGAAGTTACAAGTGGTACACCTTCTGTCCTCTATCTGAATACATGTTAGTCTGTCAGGAACTCACAGTGGTTAATGCTACATACTCTGCAACTGTCCAAATTCTATTTCCTGCATGATTGTATACAACCTTATTATGTTATGTTTATCTTCTTTATTAGATAAAGGCAAGTTAAAATGATTTCTTCAGATGATAACATGAGCCATACGTTAAGGAGGTTCTCCACTCAAATTTGATGATTGGAGAGCCCTTTGATTTAAAATACCCAAATAGCAAACAAAGAAAGGGCATAAACATAATATGTATATTAAAAATCTTCTGTACTGGCTATCATACCGGGATATGCAACGTAACCACTTTATATTACTATGTGGTGCTACAAAATGTGCTAACACAAACCTACAAGCCACGAGAACTATTGAACTAAAATACACAAAAGTACTACAAGCAATGCAGATCTTTATTGACACAAAAATACAATACACTAAAAATGAGTGTGCAAGAACGGAGGCAACATCCAGTAGAGAAACCGACTACTAGAGTTACAATATCCAGCATAGCTGGAATATAATGTATCCGAGGGGAGAGGAGCAGCTTTCCAGCATAAATAAGAATTCTTTAGAAAATAGATGTGGTAAAAGTTTATTTTTAACAATTAACAAAATGCTGAGTGAATGAACAAAAAAGAAATCTAAATAAAATCTATATTTTGTGTGACCACTCTTTGCCTTCAACACAGCTTCAATTCTTCTGGGTACACATGCACACAACTTTTGAAGGAACTTGGCGGGGAGATTATTCCAGACATCTTGGAGAGCTTACCGCAGATCTGTGGATGTAGGCTTGCTCTGATCCTTCTGTCTCTTCATGTAATCTCAGACAGACTCAATGTTGAAATCAGGGCCTTATTATCACTTCCAGGACTACTGTTCTTCTTTACACTGAAGATAGTTCTTAATGGCATTGACCGTATGTTTGGAGTCGTTGGCCTTTTGCAGAATAAATTTGAAGCCAATCAGATGCTTTCCTAATGATATTGTATGATGGATAAAAATCTGCCTGTATTTCTCAGCATTGAGGACACCATTAATCCCGACCACATTCATAACTCCATTTCATGAAATGCGGCCCCAAACTAGAAAGGATCCACTGTTGCCTGCAGACACTCATTATTGTACTGCTCTCCAAAAAACAAACTGCCTTTTGTTTCAATCAAATATTTCTTATTTATTTTATCTATTACTTATTTGTATAGTGCAAACATATTCCACGGCTCTTTACAGACATTGCCATCACGCTGTCCCCAGTGGGCCTCACAATCTAAACTGGATGGAAACCATAGTACCCCGAGGAAACATGCAAACACTGGGAGAACATAAAAACTTCACACATATATTGCCCTTGGTTGGATTCAAATCTAGGCCCCAATGGCTGCAAGTCACTAGTACTAACCACTGAGCCACCGAGCTGCTTGACTCATCAGTCCAGAGCACCTGCACCCCCAGTACATAGTTGAATGGAAACAAGACCAAGCAACTAAACTATAAATGAAAACCTGGGTGAATAAGAGGAATCTCCTATTTTTTTTCACCACAGAATCTAGAGTGCTGTCTCATTTTTTAAATATAATTGGCCTTGAGTCCTGGAGCAATAGCATCCACCAACGTGAAGCTGTGGAGCTATATATCTAATATTTTTTCCTGTATACTGCTATATTTTATAACTTTTATGGGACTGATGTTCACAGTGCTCTTTCAGTGCCACTGAAATTGGAGCAGTGGACCAACATGCATACTACCACTCCATTCAAAGAGGGATCTCTCGTTCTTAGGATTGCTGTGGGTCTCGGCAGTCCGATCTCCCTCAATTTGATATTTATTATCTATCCTGTGGATAAACACTTTTTCTAAGTGCATACAATATTATACTCCTTTTTTCTCAGTGCAGTGGTTTTCCTAGCCATAAAAACTGTCTCTTACAGGAAGATACAAACATAATTTGGCCAAAGATCTTCATGCAGTAAACCAAATAGATGGATCTGTGGATTAAATGGAAAGAATCTACTGGTGATATCTTTAAGGATAGATACTACTTCTTCCCAAATGGAATACATATGGGGCACTCCCATACCATATGGAAAAAGTCCGATCTAGGGCATTATCATTGGTGACAATGCGTAGAGAGCGTGTGGCCCAATCTATAGAGTCTCATGGGGTTAAAGGTGTAGTGCACACCATGTATATTGATGACCTATCATCATTAATAAAACCAATTTTTTTTTTTTTATTATTTAAAGGGGTTGTCTAATTTCGCTGTTACTAAGGCAAAATGAGACATAGTCCTGACAACCTCCCGGACGGGAAACAGCAGAGCGCCCGGCTGGCTGGTGGTCAAGATTGTGTCTCCTCTAGCCTTAGTAATGGCGAGATCAGACAACCTCTTTAACCCCTTGGCGACAATGGACGTACCGGTACGTCATGGGCGCGAGGTACTTCGCGCAACAGGGCGTACCGGTACGTCATGCATGTTAACCCCCGCTGCTCAGTGCAGTGGGGTTAACATGCTTTGATGGCGGCTGTTAGACACAGCCAGCCATCCGTAGTGAAGGCCTCGGGGGGTGCCGTGCACCCCCCATAATGGCGATCGCTGTGAATGGCTGGTCTATTCAGACCAGCCATTCACAGCAGGCTCCGTGTACTCGGCGGGGATAGCGCTATTCTAGCGAATCCCCGCCGAGTGTCAGGGGTTAGGGGGGGTCAGGGTGTCCCCCCGCCCCCCTGATTGGCTGTGGGCAGATGGGTGGGCAGATGGGTGGGCAGATGGGCGGCGGGGGGAGACTTCCAATGTGCGGGCGGCTGCCGCAAGTGCCGCCCGCAATAATTTTTCTGGCCCAGCGTTATTCAAGCAGAGTATCAGCATACAGCTGATACTCTGCTTGAAACTGCTGACATCGGTGCTGGCACCGATGTCAGCAGTTTAACCCCTTCCATGCCGCGGTCCGTAGGGACCGCTGTATGGAAGGGGTTAACAGGGAGGGAGCGCTCCCTCCCTCTCCCATCGGCGCTGCGGTGCGCTGGCAGCGCCGATGGTGTGGGCAGATGAGAGGGAGGAAGCTCCCTCTCCCTTCCATCGGGACGCTGCTCTGCTGTGGCAGCGTCCCGATGGTTACCATGGCAACCAGACGCTTTGGTCTGGCTTGCCATGAAAGCCTGTTCAAGCTCCTGCTAAAGGCAGGAGCTTGAACAGGCTATAAGAAAATACACTGCAGTACACTATACAGTGTACTGCAGTGTATTGTAAAATACCAGACCCACTGGTTCTTGAAGAACCAAGTGGATCTGAGTCCAGAAAGTGGAAAAAAAAAAAGTTAAAAAAAAAGTTAAAAAAATTGATTAAAAATAAAAAAACACACAATACATGAACATGTTAGGTATCGCCACATCCGTAACAACCCGCTCTATAAAAATATTACATGAGATGGCCCCCCAGGCGAATGCTGTAAAAAAATTTTTAAAAAAACTATGCCAAAATAGCCATTTTTTCCCCTCTTCCCTCACAAAAAGTGTAATAGCAGGCGATCAAAAAGGCGTAATTACCCCAAAATGGTATCAATTCAACCGTCATCTTGTCCCGCAAAAACTGTACCCTACCTGAGACAATCGCCTGAAAACTGAAAAAAATATGGCTCTCTGAAAATGGCAACACAAAAAAAATATTTTATTCTGTTCAAAAATGCATCTAATGTGTAAAACTTTCCAACAATAAAAAAGTTGGACATATTGGGTATCGCTGCGTCCGTAACAACCTGCTCTATAACAATATTACATGAGATGGCCCCCCAGGCGAATGCTGTAAATTTTTTTTTTAAAAAACGATGCCAAAATAGCCATTTTTTCCCCTCTTCCCTCACAAAAAGTGTAATAGCAGGCGATCAAAAAGGCGTAATTACCCCAAAATGGTATCAATTCAACCGTCATCTTGTCCCGCAAAAACTGTACCCTACCTGAGACAATCGCCCGAAAACTGAAAAAAATATGGCTCTCTGAAAATGGCAACACAAAAAAAATATTTTATTCTGTTCAAAAATGCATCTAATGTGTAAAACTTTCCAACAATAAAAAAGTTGGACATATTGGGTATCGCTGCGTCCGTAACAACCTGCTCTATAACAATATTACATGAGATGGCCCCCCAGGCGAATGCTGTAAATTTTTTTTTTTTAAAACGATGCCAAAATAGCCATTTTTTCCCCTCTTCCCTCACAAAAAGTGTAATAGCAGGCGATCAAAAAGGCGTAATTACCCCAAAATGGTATCAATTCAACCGTCATCTTGTCCCGCAAAAACTGTACCCTACCTGAGACAATCGCCCGAAAACTGAAAAAAATATGGCTCTCTGAAAATGGCAACACAAAAAAAATATTTTATTCTGTTCAAAAATGCATCTAATGTGTAAAACTTTCCAACAATAAAAAAGTTGGACATATTGGGTATCGCTGCGTCCGTAACAACCTGCTCTATAACAATATTACATGAGATGGCCCCCCAGGCGAATGCTGTAAATTTTTTTTTTTTAAAACGATGCCAAAATAGCCATTTTTTCCCCTCTTCCCTCACAAAAAGTGTAATAGCAGGCGATCAAAAAGGCGTAATTACCCCAAAATGGTATCAATTCAACCGTCATCTTGTCCCGCAAAAACTGTACCCTACCTGAGACAATCGCCCGAAAACTGAAAAAAATATGGCTCTCTGAAAATGGCAACACAAAAAAAATATTTTATTCTGTTCAAAAATGCATCTAATGTGTAAAACTTTCCAACAATAAAAAAGTTGGACATATTGGGTATCGCTGCGTCCGTAACAACCTGCTCTATAACAATATTACATGAGATGGCCCCCCAGGCGAATGCTGTAAATTTTTTTTTTTAAAAACGATGCCAAAATAGCCATTTTTTCCCCTCTTCCCTCACAAAAAGTGTAATAGCAGGCGATCAAAAAGGCGTAATTACCCCAAAATGGTATCAATTCAACCGTCATCTTGTCCCGCAAAAACTGTACCCTACCTGAGACAATCGCCCGAAAACTGAAAAAAATATGGCTCTCTGAAAATGGCAACACAAAAAAAATATTTTATTCTGTTCAAAAATCCATCTAATGTGTAAAACTTTCCAACAATAAAAAAGTTGGACATATTGGGTATCGCTGCGTCCGTAACAACCTGCTCTATAAAAATATTACATGAGATGGCCCCCCAGGCGAATGCTGTAAAAATTTTTTTTAAAAAACTATGCCAAAATAGCCATTTTTTTCCCTCTTCCCTCACAAAAAGTGTAATAGCAGGCGATCAAAAAGGCGTATTTACCCCAAAATGGTACCAATGAAAACCTCACCTCATCCTGCAAAAAATGAGCCCCCACATAAGACAATAGCTCAAAAAATAAAAATCAATGGCTCCCGCAAACCACTCCATCAAAATCTGTGTTGTAAAATCCATATGGCGCTCCTTCTGTTCTGAGTCCTGCCATGTACCCCCACAGCAGTTTACCACAACATATGGGGTGTTGCCGTATTCAGGAGAAAATGGGTAACAAATTATGGGGTGGCTTTTCTCCTGTTACCCCTTATGCAAATAAAAAAATTGGGGCTAAAGCAACATTTTATTGGAAGAAAAAAATTTTTCATTTTCACAGCCAAGTGTTTCCAAATTCCGTAAAATGCTTAGGGGGTCAAAGTGGTCAGTACCCCCCTTAATATATTCTTTGAAGGGTGTAGTTTCAAAAATGGGGTCACTTTATGAGGGTTTCCACTGTAGGGGTGCGTCAGGGTCTCTCAATTACAAAATGGTGCCTAAAAACTATTCTAGCAAATTTTGCCTCAAAAATCCGTATGGCGCTCCTTTCCTTCTGACCACTGCCACAAACCCATAGAGACGTTTACCACCACATATGGGGTATTTCTGTAAACTGCAGAATCAGAGCAATGTAAATTGAGGTTTAGTTTGCTGTTAACCCTTGCTATGTTGCAAGAAAAAAAATATTAACATGAATAATCTACGAAAAAGTGAAATTTTGAAATTTCACCTCCATTTTCCATTAATTCTTGTGGAACACCTCAAGGGTTAAGAAAGTTTGTAACAACAGTTTTTTATAATTTGAGGGGTGTAGTTTCTAAAATGGGGTCATTTATGGTGGGTTTCATTATGTAAGCCCCTCAAAATCACTTTATATCTGCATTGGTGCTAAAAAAAAAATGGTTTTGGAAAATTTGGTGAAAATTTGAAAAATGGCTTTTAAACTTCTAAGCCTCCTAACGTCCTAAAAAAGTAAAATGACGTTTACAAAATGATGCCAACATAAAGTAGACATATGGGGAATATAAAATAAGAAGTATTTTTGGAGGTATTACGGTGTATTTTGAAAGTAGAGAAATTGAAATTTGGAAATTTGGAAATTTTTCAGAATTTTTGGTAAATTTGGGATTTTTTCATAAATAAGGGTGAAATATATTGACTCAAATTTATGACTGTCATGAAGTACAATGTGTCACGAGAAAACAATCTCAGAATGGCCTGGATAAGTAAAAGCGTTCCAAAGTTATTACCACATAAAGTGACACATGTCAGAATTCAAAAATTTGGCCCAGACATTAAGGCCAAAATGGGCTCTGTCCTCAAGGGGTTAATAAGTATCCAATATTTATTTTGCAGTGAGCCACATGAAATTTGCAGTCTTTGTTTCTTTTTTCATCTCATTTTCAAAGAGCTGAAATGCATAAATTTCAAATATTTTGATGTATACTTTTCATGACTATGTTTACCTTATTCGATATGAATAATAACCACATCACTTTTCATAAGATACTGTATCAAAAGGACTGAATGTAGGAAGGGGCTTCTCAGTTTTCTTAGAATAAACAGGGGGAATACTTTGAGGTTCCCATTAAAGAATATTAAATAACAGTCATCTTACTGTAAACACTATTGACTTGTCAGACACAGAAGCTGGAGAATGATAGATCTCCCCCTCACTCAGGCCCATGTCAGCAAACATGTCATGTCTTAGAAAGAAATATCTGTCATGTCAAAATATTTAGCATCTCCAACACACCACAGCGGTCTCTGCGGTGTTATGTCATCTGTATCTTTAACATAGGGCTTTGTTGTTTAAGCGGTATAAGCCTCAAGAAACCCTTTCATAATGATAATTATACTTTATTATGTCTCTCGAGAACCACATTGAATCAACTTATTTCTCATCTGACAAAAGTAAGCTGGATTTCAACATCGATTACAATTATTGATAAATAGAACCTAAACTAGAATAGACGGGGTAGTCAGGACCCCCTGTCTCTCTAAGGAGTCATCCTGTAACCATTCATAGAAATAAGCTTCTCGTCCTATCATATACTGCTCTTAGACAGGGCTCCACATATCATCTTACAGGTTCCCTTTAAAGTGATTGTCCCACAAAAAATATTTTACAGTTTTCAAATCAGCACCTGAATCTGAATATGAATGTAATTAAAAATTTAGCATAGCCAACAAGTTATTCAATAAAATGTATTTGTATAGCGCCACCTGCTGTTTGTTCTTTTTCTTATTTCTTTGACCTGCTCACTGAGAAGGCCGCACATGCTCAGTTTAATCTTTCAACTGCCTCCTGAGCTGTGATAGGGAGAGCTGAGACACGCCCCCTGAGCTGCAGCAGAAAAGACATTGAGCTGTCAGCTTGATATAAATCTAGCAGAGCAATGAATGGGGAGATCTCTAGATCCATGTGGGGTACAGGGCTGGTTCTAGCTTTGTTAGAAAGAGATTGTCATGTCCTATATAATGTCTGATTTTCATTTCTTACATTAATCCTTGGATAACCCCTTTAAGGAAAACTGTGGATGCTTCTAAGCAACACTTGGTTTCACCTGCCATTATTTTCCTATATTCTGCCACAGACCTGGTGTAAGTGCTTTCATAAACATCTCCCAATGTGTATGTAATACTTTATTATACATTTTACTTTCTCTTTCCCTCTTATCACAAAATTTGACTTAATTTTTAAAGGTGTTTTCTGAGTCTTTTATACCTATGGATAGGTCTTCAGTATCTGATCAGTGGGGTCCCACACCCGGGACCCCCACCAATCAGCTGTTTGAGAAGGCACCAGCGCTCGCAGTAGCGCTACGGCCTTCTTGCAGCTTAGTTTAGGCCATGTGACATCACGTACCGTATTTTTCGCCCTATAAGACGCACCAGCCCATAAGACTCACCTAGGTTTTAGAGGAGGACAATAAGCAAAAAATATTTTTCATTAAACCTCAGGTCAGACCACCAATCAGACCCTCAATGTTAATTAGACCTCAGCTCCAATCAGACTCCCAATGTTACTAAGTCCACAACAAGACCTCAGATCAGACCCACAATGTGAATGACCCCCAATCAGACCTCAGATAAGAGCCCCATGCCTCTTATCAGTCCCCATTGCCTCATATCAGCCCCATTGCTAATATCAGCCCCCATTGCCTCTCATATTGGCCCCCAGCAGCACCCATTGCCTCATGTTAGCCCCCAGCAGCACCCATTGCCTCATGTTAGCCCCCAGCAGCACCCATTGCCTCATATTAGCCCCCACATGCCCTCATTGCCTCATTTCAGCCCCCAGTAGCCCCTATTTCCACTCATATTAGCCCCCAGCAGCCCCCATATGCCCTCATTGCCTCATTTCAGCCCCCAGTAGCCCCTATTTCCACTCATATTAGCCCCTAGCACCTCAGTTCAGACCCCCAGCAGTTCCCTTTGCCACAGGTCAGCCCCATTGCCTCATATTTAATAAAAATAAAAAAGCCACTTACCTCTCCTGCTCCTGGACGCCAGCAGTCTTCTCCTCCAGCGCGATCCTCTTATTCCTGCTGTCAGCTGAGCTGTGACCCGGCGCGCACAGCGTGAGGTCACAGAGCGCTCTCACGCTGTGTGCAGCCCTGCACAGCTCATCCGACAGCCGAGGACCAGGAAGCAGTGAGTACAAAGTCTTCACCGCTTCCTTGTCCTCCGGTGCTAATGAACGCTTCCATAATGGAAGCGCTCATTTGCATTCGCCCCATAAGACGCAGGGGCATTTTTACCCCACTTTTTTTGGGGAAAAAATGCGTCTTATGGGGCGAAAAATATGGTACATCAGTGACATGGCCTAGGCTCAGCTCAGCCCCATTGAAGTGAATGGAGCAGAGCTGCGATACCAAGCACAGCTGCTGTACAATGTACAGAGCTGTGATTGGTGAGCTGAGAGAAGCCCGTAGCGCTACTGTGAGCGCCGATGCCTTCTCAAACTGTTGACCAATTACCCCACTGATCAGATACTGATGACCTATCCTGAGGATTGGTCATCAGTATGAAGTATCGGTATAAAAGTCACATTTAATGGTTACAGTTTGGTGTTTTGACTTTGCAGGTCCATGGTAAATGTATTTGCAAGCATCATACAGCAGGACCTCATTGTGAGCAGTGTGCACCCCTTTATAATGACCAGCCCTGGAAAGCAGCAAATGGTAAAACTGGGGAACCTAACATGTGTGAAAGTAAGTAAAATGGCCCATTTCTGAGTTTAATTGTTGGTGTGTCTATTTTTAAGGACTCAAAGCAGGGCTATGGAGTCAGAGTTGGTAGAAATATATCACCTCTAACTCTGGCTTAAAAATAAAAATGTTCAATGGCATGTGTTAATGTGTATAATTTATTTCTTAATACATAACTTGTTGCCTATTTGCTGCCATGGGTATTAAGGAAAGTTTCGAAATTTTAATTATATAAATATATTTTAAGGATATTTATTAAACCTTTTACGCAACTGAACTGGCGTAAAAAAAAAAGGTGCAGATTATGGCGCAAAACATATTTGCTCCATAGATTATGACTTTTCACGTCTCTTGCCACTTTTCTTGCCCTGTCAACTTTTTTGAGTTGCATTGCTATAAAGTTCTAAATGAGTAAATGTTTTTTCATTAAATAGTAAAAAGTCTGATTTTTAACATCTTATATGTGTTATATGATCTATTCTGAGTAAACTATGGGTCTATGAGATTTGCAAGTCATTTCATTCTGCTTATATTTACATTTATTTACACTTTACGTAGGTTCACAACTTTTTAGGAGTTGAGGTTGTATATACCGTATATATTTTTTTTGGAAACCGAAGAATTTTAAACTTTAAGAACTACATCTACTTAACCCTTTCCCGACTGCCCATTGACTACATACTTCTGGACAGTTGTCCTTTATCTAATAGTGCAACTGTCAGGTTTTTCACTGTCCCTGCCTTCCCCATCTCTCTAATACTAAGTGCTCAATGAGCTGTGTGTATAGAGATCAGGAATCTGTGATGCCGTTTCCTTCTCCGGTCCCAGAGGTCATGTGATCGCCTGGACTTGGAGTGTGCACAAGCTGTTGGGTCTTATCAGACCCACATCAGCCCGGCAGTGACGTTGTACAGCCATGTACAACCTGTTTTCTCTGTAGTACCCCTGTAACTGAGGCTATTATGCCACCTCCAGTTACAGGATAGATCAGCAATTAAAAAGAAAAAAGTTAAATGTCCACCAAAGTTCTTGCATGACCTCATGGGGGCACAAAGTGTAAAATGAAAAAAGACAAAATTAAAAAATTAAAGGAAAAAATAATGAGAAAAAAAAGCCCCCACACCGCAATTTCTACCCCAGCAACCATAACCTGTACATGCCATATGTCAAAATTCCTATTATGGAAATAGGGCTTAGTAAAAAAAAAATATTTTAGTTGCACTATTAACAAAAAATTAAAAATGTGAAAAACAGACTACTCCCTCTACCCCAACCATTGCCCCCCCCCCATAATTTTTGAAAAACAAAAACAAAAAAATACTAAAATAAATAAGTAAAGCCCCATATAGCACCGAAAAAAAAGGTGCAAAAATTACACTGACAGAACACGGACCCATAGACTTCAATGAACGCGTTTGGTCTGCGTCATGAACCAAAACAGTGCACGCTCCTATGATTTTTCTACTGAACCACAGCCATTGAGAATCCACTGATGTGTGAACAATCATATTAAAATCGATGGGTACATCTGCTCTTCGTGGAAAATTCAGATAGCACACGTCCCTTTAAAAAGGGAAATAAGCCTTAAAGGGGTTTTCTGGGATTTTGATACTGATGACCTATCCTCAGGATAGGTCCATCAGTATCTGATTGGTGGGGGTCCGACGCTAGGGACCCCCGCCAATCAGCTGTTTGAGATGGTACTGGCGCTCCTGTGAGTGCTGCGGCCTTCTCCGTGCTTGCCAAGCATTAACTACCATGGCGCTCAGCACAATAGGCTGAGGATAGGTTATCAGTATCAAAATCCCGGAAAACCCCTTTAACCCGGTGAACTACAGCTATGTGTCTATGCAAATGGTAGGATAGGGAGGTTGCTGGTGACATATTCCATTTAAGGCCTCAGGCACACGACCGTGTATATTTTGCAATCATCAGTGTGCTTTCCGCATCTGTATGTCCATTCTACAAAAAATTAGAACATGTAATATACGTGGCTGCAAAATTGAAGACAAAGCGTCCGTAAAGAAAACATATGCAACACAGACATCACACGGATGTCATCCCTGTTTTGCGGATCTGCTTTTAGTGGCCCGCAAAATACATATGGTTGTGTGAATGAGACCTGTTTTATTGCCTGTGACCATGAAAAGTAAGTAATGCAATATATGATGGAACCAGAGAAAATGAATTGCCATTATTTATACAGTATTTCCATCAATTGTCCTGTGGGTTTTTTCCAGATTTGTGTAATATATAACATATATTATATATATCTCTACAGTGCCTTGAGAAAGTATTCGGCCCCCTGGAACTTTTCAACCTTTTGCCACATTTCAGGCTTCAAACAAAAAGATATAACATTTTAAATTTTTGGTGAAGAATCAACAAGTGGGTCACAGTTGTGAAGTGGAACAAAATTTATTGGATCATTTAAACTTTTTTTGTAATAATAAAACTGAAAAGTGGGACGTGCAAAATTATTCGGCCCATTTACTTTCAGTTCAGAAAACTCACTCCAGAAGTTCATTGAGGATCTCTGAATGATCCAATGTTGTCCTAAATGATTGATGAAGATAAATAGAATCCACCTGTGTGTAATCAAGTCTCCGTATAAATGCACCTGCTCTGTGATAGTCTCAGGGTTCTGCATCATGAAGACCAAGGAACACACCAGGCAGGTCCATGATACTGTTGTGGAGAAGTTAAAAGCCGGATTTGGATAGCAAAAGATTTCCCAAGCTTTAAACATCCCAAGGAGCACTGTGCAAGCGATCATATTGAAATGGAAGGAGTATCAGACCACTGCAAATCTACCAAGACCCGGCCATCCCTCTAAACTTTCATCTCAAACAAGGAGAAGACTGATCAGAGATGCAGCCAAGAGGCCCATGATCACTCTGGATGACCTGCAGAGATCTACAGCTGAGGTGGGAGAGTCTGTCCATAGGACAACAATCAGGTCGGACACTTCACAAATCTGGCCTTTATGGAAGAGTGGCAAGAAGAAAGCCATTTCTCAAAGATATCCATAAAAGTCTCGTTTACAGTTTGCCACAAGCCACCTGGGAGACACCAAACATGTGAAGAAGGTGCTCTGGTCAGATGAAGCCAAAATCCAAATTTTTTGGAAACAATGCAAAACGATATGTTGACATAAAAGCAACA
>ONZH01006118.1:0-15553 GCA_900303285.1 Rhinella marina | reverse complement strand
CTAACGCTGACCAAAAAAACGACATTTTTTAGAGGTCCAACTGGCGCTCTTTTACCACAATTTTTCAGGAGGGCCCCCTACAGGCCCTCTCTTCAAACAATTTTTCCGGAGGTCCACCTACAGGCCCTCTCTCCAAACAATTTTTCCGGAGGTCCACCTACAGGCCCTCTCTCCAAACAATTTACGTCTTTTTCCTATCTTTCTCTCTCTCCAAACTATTTTTCCAGATAGCTGCCATATACGGTATTAAACTGAGAAGAATACATAGAACACATGCCACATATGATCGAGCTCATAATTGACAATTGTACCAGTTGATGCAAAATTTTTAAGTTGGGGTCCTGCGTCGTCATTCTAACTACATCCGGTTGTTGTCACCACCACACACGCTAGCCCAGGGGGCACTCCTCTGGCTCTTCCAGCTCAACCTCCTTCCCCCCAGCCTGCCCCCCACCTACAGGTCCTCTCTCCAAACAATTTACGTCTTTTTCCTATCTTTCTCTCTCTCCAAACTATATTTCCGGATAGCTGCCATATACGGTATTAAACTGAGAAGAATACATAGAACACATGCCACACTTGATCAAGCTCATAATTTACAACTGTACCGGTTGATGCTAAATTTTTAAGTTGGGGTCCTGCGTCATCATTCGAACTCCATCTGGATGTTGTCACCACCACACATGCTAGCCCAGGGGGCACTCCTCTGGCTCTTCCAGTGAAACCTCCTTCCCCCCAGCCTGACCCCCACCGACAGGCCCTCTCTCCAAACAATTTACGTCTTTTTCCTATCTTTCTCTCTCTCCAAACTATTTTTCCGGATAGCTGCCATATACGGTATTAAACTGAGAAGAATACATAGAACACATGCCACACTTGATCAAGCTCATAGTTGACAACTGTACCAGTTGATGCTAAATTTTTAAGTAGGGGTCCTGCGTCGTCATTCTAACTACATCCGGCTGTTGTCACCACCACACACGCTAGCCCAGGGGGCACTCCTCTGGCTCTTCCAGCTCAACCTCCTTCCCCCCAGCCTGCCCCCCACCTACAGGCCCTCTCTCCAAACAATTTACCCGGGTAGGGGACGTATTAGATATTGTACTGATTTTTTTTTTGGTTCCTCTTTTAATTACCTCCAGTGATAGACGGGAATCGAACCCGGGTCAACTGCTTGGGAAGCAGCTATGCTCACCACTTTACCACCAACAGCCACAGCAACTGATAAGAAAAGATACTAAACTTGATGTCAGCCAACATTTTGACAATCGATAACCCGAAACGGGTCCGCCGTCGAGCACGGCGTTCTGCCACCCTGAACATTTCACATACTCTGACCCTGGGGCCGCTCATGTACTGCCCACTTCGAGGATGCTTCACCTCCTGCTACCTCAGTCTAACTCGGTCACTCTGTTGTCACCGCCATGCTGCGTCTGGCTAAATTTTTGGGTGGCTCACCTGCTACCTCATGTAACTTGGTAACTTTTTGGTGTCACCGCCATGCTGTGTCAGGCTTATGCCTGCATCGTGTGGCTGGGGATAGGAGAGCAGTGCCAGCATGGGCATGGGTGATGGACCTTCGTTGCACCTAGTTGGGTGCTTCCCTATATATTCCCACCATGCCAGCCATGGGTTGTACATTAACTAATAACAGGGAAAACAAATAAAATATTTTACAGAAGGGTCACCTACAGACACTCCTAAACAATTTTACATGAGGGAGTGTCTCCCCGTCTGCTATCGTGTTCGGTCAGGCTGTCAGTAGGTACACCACCTCTGTCATCCGCAGAAGCGGCCACTATGAGGAAGGCCACGGCGAGAACATCCCCTTTTCAATTGAGAGCAAGTGTAGAATTGTAGGAGGATGACACTTTTCTTCCGCAGTGGATTCACCTTACATTTTATCATTGCCAGACAACAGTTAGTGAAAAAGTAATTCGCAATGATGAAGAAAATGTAACGGTGCAGTGGACCGTCTGTGATGCAAAACCTATATATTCCTACCATGCCAGCCATGGGTTGTACATTAACTAATAACAGGGGAAAAAAAATATTTTACAGGAGGGTCAACCGCAGACACTCCAAAACAATTTTACATGAGGGAGTGTCTCCCCGTCTGCCATCGTGTTCGGTCAGGCTGTCAGTAGGTACACCACCTCTGTCATCCGCAGAAGCGGCCACTATGAGGAAGGCCATGGCGAGAACATCCCCTTTTCAATTGAGAGCAAGTGTAGAATTGTAGGAGGATGACACTTTTCTTCCACAGTGGATTCACCTTACCCTTTATTATTGCCAGACAACAGTTAGTGAAAAAGTAATTGGCAATGATGAAAAAAATGTAACGGTGCAGTGGACCGTCTGTGACGCAAAACCTATATATTCCCACCATGCCAGCCATAGGTTGTACATTAACTAATAACAGGGAAAACAAATAAAATATTTTACAGAAGGGTCAACTACAGACACTCCTAAACAATTTTTTAGGAGGGACAACTACGGACACTCCAAAACAAATTTTTTGGAGGCTAGCCTACAGACATTTGACTGCTACCTCAATCTAACTTGGTCACTTGTTGGTGTCACTACGCTGTCACCATGATGTGTCAGGCTTATGCCTGCGTCGTGGGGAGGGGGATAGCACAGCAGTGCCAGCATGAGCAGTGGTGTCACCTGCAGGCGGTGATGGACCTTCGTTGCACCTAGATGGTTGCTTCCCTAACATGTGATGGGTATTTGCCTCGCCTTTCTTGGTCTGGGTGAGCACAATTGCCATGAGGGAAACCACCAGGCTGTTGCCTGAGAATTTGGGGTAATGGTGGGATTAGGCAGCCTCAGAGGCATCCATGCATGCTGCCCCTGCTGTTTCCTGTCCATTTCCATGGTGTTTCCATCATTTTCTGAGGTTTCCAGGTTTTCACCCAGCCTTCCCTAGGCAGAGCCTTGGTCCCCTGCAAAAATGCTCGAGTCTCCCATTGACTTCAATGGGGTTCATCATTCGAAACGAGCACCCGAGCATCGGGAAAAGTTCGACTCGAATCACGAGCACCCGAGCATTTTAGTGCTCGCTCATCTCTAACTGTAAAGAAAGCAATAAATGCCAAAAAGAAAGCATTACATTAAAACAGGAGGGTAGCAAGAAAGCATTGCAAAGCAATAAGGAAAATATATTATATGTAAAAGACAAATAAAAGCAGCCAAACTAGAGACCGAGAGAATAATTGCCAAAGAGAGTAAAACTAACCCTAAAATGTTCTTCAATTATATAAATGGTAAAAAGTATAAATCTGAAGGTGTCAGCCTTTTACAGAGTAATGAGGAGGGAGTTGCAGAGAACAATGAGTTGAAAGCAAAGCTATTAATTTTTTTTTTTCTCCACTGTATTCACTAAGGAAAATAAACGGTCAGATTAAATGCAGAATGTAAAAGTAAATTCCCCATTATACATGCCCTGTCTGACCCAGGAAGAAGTACAGCGGTGTCTTAAAAAGATTAAAATAGACAAATTGCCAGGACCTGATGGCATACATCCCCATATCCTAAAAGAAAAAAGTAATGTCATAGCCAGACACTTATTTCTGATATTTAAGGACTCTATACTGACAGGGAGTGTTCCACAGGTTTGGCACATAGCAAATATGGTGCCAATATTCAAAAAGGGTCCAAAAACAGAACCCAGAAACTATAGGCCAGTAAGTTTAATATCTGTCATGGGTAAACTGTTTGAAAGTTTCCTTGCTTTCTTGGAGTACCTCAATGAAAATAAGCAAATAACTCCAAATCAGCAAGGCTTCAGGAGGGATCGGTCATGTCATGCTAATTTAATTAGTTTCTATGAGGAGATAAGTTCTAGACTTATGAATAGCAGTGAATAAATCGATGTTGTTTATCTGGACTTTTCCAAAGCATTTGACACTGTACCACATAAAATGAGAATGCTTGGACGGGGAGAAAATGTCTGCATGTGGGTAAGTAACTGGCTCAGTGATAGAAAACAGAGGGTGGCTATTAACCATACACACTCAGATTGGGTCACTGTCACTAGTGGGGTACTTTAGGGGTAAGTATCTTAATGGAGGCGTTAAGATTCTCAGTGCTTGAGGTTATTTATGAGTCCCAGAGAAAAGGTGACTGGGACCAACGCATTCTACAAAAGGAATGCGAATGGATCTACTGGTGTACTGGTTTACCTGGTTTGAATTACACACAGGCACCTTCGATGTGGTGACATCTATTCTGAATCATCAATGAATTTACCTGTATGTATGATTCCAATACTAGTCTATTAACATCAGAGTTTGATTAATAGCCTTTCTATTTGAGATGTTGACTAAATAGATTAGCATATGTATATTTAACCGATTAGCAGATATTCGACATGTAGACCAGTTTCTAGGGTTAATCCAACGAACAGCATCAATGGCTATTCCAGTGACGCGCTCCAGACTGAAGCGCAGTTCACGGACGAGCTGATGCTGTTTCATCACGTGATCACAGTGCGATCACGTGACCGGAAACCATACGCACGGGATGGTGACACGCAAGGTTAGCGTGCGTTCCATCCACAGGAAGACCCATTGGACTATTGCCGGCGCGCTCTGTATTTAAACAGTCGCGTGCAGATACGGGGCCCCCAAGCAAACACAGAGGCCTCTCAGATGCCGGCTGGCATCCACCACACCACCTAGGACCCAGGACATAGTGACCACTGATCGGGGGCATATATAAGAGGTCCTTTGACCAACATAACATACTATATGAGTATTATATTCAGTCTAAGTTTGCCCCTTTCTTGCATCTAAATAGATGTCGTGACTGGGCCTCATCAGCCAGCACGACTATTACTAACTATTGCTGCCTCATGCACTTATATCTGTGGCAAGGATAATGGGTACTAGGTAAGGGTGGATCAGTCTGACTCTCTGTTTTTGCTTGGATATGCCTATTGCCCCCTCTGATATGAATGGACATATTTTTGCCCTCATCTTGTTGCCTCATATAAGGCACATATCAAGGGCCTTTTAGTCTATCTTTAATGAACCTGGATTTATCTTGTCCATCCAGAGCAGGTGTTATAACATTGAGGCATATCTATTCATTGTTTATTGTTATTCATTATTTGCGGAAACTGATTTCTCTTGTGAATAATTTATTTGATTCAACAAACATTTAATTGTACATATTCCCTATATTTACCCCTGACGAACCTCCTGGTAGGGGAAACGCATTGGGTATTTGTTGAGGGAAAGAGAAGGGATAGACAGGTAAGGTACAAGACCAGGGAGTTTCCACCTTCAGGATCCGTCCCTGGTTTGAGGATGAGTGTAAGGTAGCATGATAGGGATGACTAATCCCGCTATCTCCTCTGGATTTCATCATATTCATATACCCTGCCTATCCCCGTAAGCACATGATTATTTTTGGTATATTTTCGATATCTGATTTTTGGTGCAAGGTGTAGATTTGTGTTGCACATAGTTGAGCAACTGACATATTTTATACTATTGAAGTAAAAGTTATGTTTTAACTATTCAGCTTTTCTGTAAGCCTGTGGATTTCTCTGAGCTGATTTTTTTCTCTAAGTGGTTGTTGCTGTGAAAAATATTCAAAAAGGGTCCAAAAACAGAACCCAGAAACTATAGGCCAGTAAGTTTAATATCTGTCATGGGTAAACTGTTTGAAGGTTTCCTTGCTATCTTGGAGTACCTCAATGAAAATAAGCAAATAACTCCATATCAGCAAGGCTTCAGGAGGGATCGGTCATGTCATACTAATTTAATTAGTTTCTATGAGGAGATAAGTTCTAGACTTGACCGCAGTGAATCAATCGATGTTGTTTATCTGGACTTTTCCAAAGCATTTGACACTGTACCACATAAAAGGTTAGTATATAAAATGAGAATGCTTGGACGGGGAGAAAATGTCTGCATGTGGGTAAGTAACTGGCTCAGTGATAGAAAACAGAGGGTGGCTATTAACGGTACGCACTCAGATTGGGTCACTGTCACTAGTGGGGTACTTTAGGGGTCAGTATTGGGCCCTATTCTCTTCAGTATATTTATTAATGATCTTGTACAAGGCTTGCATAGTAAAATATACATTTTTACAGACAGTACACTGCTACAGATGGATCTGGATAGATTGGAGGCTTGGGCAGAGAAGTGGCAGATGAGGTTTAACACTGACAAATGTAAGGTTATGCATATGGGAAGGAATAATGCAAGTCACCAGTACATACTAAATGGTAAAACATTGGGTAACTCTGACATGGAAAAGGACCTAGGAATTTTAGTGAACAGCAAACTAAGGCTACTTTCACACTAGCGTTTTAAAATTCCGGTATTGAGTTCCGTCATAGGGGCTCAATACCGGAATAAAACGCTTCAGTTTTGTCCCCATTCATTGTCAATGGGGACAAAACTGAACTGAAGACAACGGAATGCTCCTGAAAGCATTCCGTTCCGTCTTCAGACCGGAGAACAAACCGCAGCATGCTGCGGTTTGCTCTCCGGTCCAGGCATCCGCACCAAGACGGATCCGGAATGACCCCCAATGCAAGTCAATGGGGGTGGATCCGTCTGATGTGACCATAATGGTAACCGGATCCGCCCTCCATTGACTTTCAATGGAGTCCATTACGGATCCGGGTACACATAGACACATACAAACATAAACATACACACACATAAAGACATACAAACACACATACATACTTACATGCTCCCCGGCAGGTCTTCGGAGCGTCAGGACGGCTCACACAGGTCACGATTCCCCACAGCGCCCTCTGCTGGGCGCCTGGTGGAATCGTCAGATGACGATTCCACCAGGCGCCCAGCAGAGGGCGCTGTGGGGAATCGTGACCTGTGTGAGCCGTCCTGACGCTCCGAAGACCTGCCGGGGAGCATGTAAGTATGTATGTGTGTTTGTATGTCTATATGTGTGTGTATGTTTATGTGTATGTATATGTATGTACTGTGTGACATGTGTGGGGCCGGAGCGCGGTTCCGGCTCCACACATGTCACTGCGGCAGGCCTGATCCGGCAGCACCCTTCACCTGCCGGATCAGGCCTGCCGCCAGTGTGAAAGTAGCCTAAGCTGCAGAAACCAGTGTCAGACAGCTGCTGCCAAGGCCAATAAGATAATGGGTTGCATCAAAAGGGGCATAGATGCCCGTGATGAGAACATAGTCCTGCCACTTTACAAATCACTAGTCAGACCACACATGGAGTACTGTGTACAGTTCTGGGCTCCTGTGAACAAGGCAGACAGAGCAGAGCTGGAGAGGGTTCAGAGGAGGGCAACTAAAGTCATAGCTGGAATGGGTGGACTACAGTACCCAGAAAGATTATCAAAATTAGGGTTATTCACTTTAGAAAAAAGACGACTGAGGGGAGATCTAATAACTATGTATAAATATATCAGGGGTCAGTACAGAGATCTCTCCCATGATCTCTTTATCCCAAGGACAGTAACCATGACGAGGGGACATCCTCTGCGCCTGGAGGAAAGAAGGTTTGTTCACAAAAATAGAAGAGGATTCTTTACGGTAATAGCAGTGAGACTATGGAACTCTCTGCCCGAGGAGGTGGTGATGGTAAGTTCAGTAAAAGAGTTCAAGAGGGGCCTGGATGTATTTCTGGAGAGTAATAATATTACAGGTTATAGTTACTAGATATGGGTTGTTGTTGATCCAGGGAGTAATTCTGATTGCCTGATTGGGGTTGGGAAGAATTTTTTTTCCCTAAAGTGGGGAAAATTGGCTTCTACCTCACAGGGGTTTTTTTGCCTTCCTCTGGATCAACTTGTAGGATAACAGGCCGAACTGGATGGACAGATGTCTTTTTTCGGTCTTATAAACTATGTTACTATATATGTTACTAAAGTGTTCTGAAAAAAAGGAAAGGTAGTCTATGGTTGCTATGGGCAACTAAGCCAGTTTTCCTGTTAGACGGTTTTGATAAATAAGGCCAAATGAGACACTACTGGGGTAATTTATCAAACTGGTGTAAAGTATAACTGGCTTAGTTGCCCATAGCAACCAATTAGATCCTACCTTTCATTTTCCAAAGGAGCTGTCAAAAATTAATCTGATTGGTTGCTATGGGCAACTAAGCCAGTTCTACTTTACACCAGTTTGATAAATGACCCCATGTATTCTCAAGTTATATGCATATATACACATTCGACAGGTGGGGGTTGACACTCACGTGGGTGAGAGGCCATAGATTAGATTACACAGGGCAAATAAAGTTTTGCTAATGGATAGTACCATGTATGGATGTCTCCAATGGGGTGGCACAGAGAGTTTAACCCATCCAATGAGGATTAGACATGTATGTATAGTTTAAGATAGTAATGTGTATAAGATGAGCGAGGGCCTCCCTCTGAGCATTTTCTTTTGTGCGATTAAAAGTGTTAATACTCCTGGCTAGCTACAATAAACCTTCCTGAATACTGCATTCTCTGAGAGTAGTATTCCACAGGAATGTTAATTTAAAAGCTTCTACAGCCATTTAAACATTGTTTCGCCTAGTACATCTGCACCCTCCACATTAAGTTGCAGCCCATCCCTACTGTATAGCCTGTAGCCAACAGAGAAGTCAACTCATTTCTCCATGAATCCAAACCCTTCCTTCCTGCATCAGCTTCTCAGTCATTTATTTAACTCCCAACGTCCTGCTCTCTCTCTCTCTCTAATGATGCTCTTGGCACTGGTAGTATTTCTGAAAATACTACCTTGGAGGTCCTGGTACTTGTCACATTCTGCTGGCAGGGGTGCATCTCAGTAGACAGCGTTGCAGGCATTCAGTTGTCAGGATGACGAGGATGGGCTTCCTGGTTCAGGAAGCGCCAGCCAATTAAAGGTGTTCTGATGTCATCAGTCATGTAAAGCTCGACAGGTCACATGACCAGGAAGTGCTGCCTATTTAAACAGACAACCTATTGGCTACATGTTGCCTGTGATCAATGTATTCTCCTAGAATATTCTTACTAGCCTTTTGCTTCTATTCTGACTCTCCAGGTATTCTGACCCTGCTTGGTCCGTGACCTTTCACCCTTGGCTGACAATTTGGATTATGATGCTCTGTCCTGGTTCTGACTTGGTATTGTTTCTGATTCTGGTTTGCTCTGATTGCTATTCTGGTTTTGACTCCTGCTTCCAGTATTTTGATGCTGTGTTATATAGGTTTTGATTCAGTTTATACTGGTGCTAGTTTGCTTCACCTTTTACCGTGTGTGTTTGTTTCACCTTTTACCATGTGTGGTTATCGATCTGTCAGTAGATCTTCTTCTGATTGGCCCCCACAATTGTCTAGGAAGGATCACGCAAGTAGGTAGGGAAACAGGGATGAGTTTCCTACCGTGGCTGTAGTGTTATCGTTCTGACCCAAAGGGTAAAGTTAATATGTAATTGATACCGCAAAGTGAATGTCGCAAAATTTACAATGTAAAAAGTCACTCGTAGTGTTGCTGTTTTTTTCTTTCCTGCTCAAAGAGTTAACAAAATGTAATAGTGCTATTAAGAACTACAAGAGGTCTTGCAAAAAAAAAACAAGACATACGGCTACATCAACGGACAAATTAAAAAGTTATAGCTCTTGGAAAGCGGTCAAAAAATGAAAAAATGTACTTGATCATTAAGGCTCAAAAGGCAGCGGATAGGGTTAATAAACCTCTGTATATTTTTGGAGTCTGAGAGAAAACCCTCATCAGTAGGCTGTGTACAAACTCAATGAGGATGTTGTCCATTATCACCTTCTAAACTAGGACTCAGGCGCTCAAAGGTAAAAATGCTAACCACTGTGCTACCTACAGTGGTGTAACATTTGTGTTTATTTTATTTTTTCTTTAGTATGCTTTTACTTTTCCAAGCCATTCTCAAATTATTTTCTCGTGACACATTCTACTTTATGAAAGGCCTAAACCGTCGATATTTACGGTATCTTTATTAATTAAAAAATTACTGAAAATTCGGAAAAATTCACTATTTTCCAAGTTTGAATTTTTCTTGCTTTTAAGACAGATTCACCATATTTTATGTTGGCATCAACAGTTTTATTTTATTTTTAAGATGTCTAAGAAGGCTTAGAATTTTAGAAACTATTTTTCAAATTTTCAAGAAAATTTCCAAAACTGACTTTTTTAAAGAAACAATTCAGTTATGAAGTTACTTTGACAAACTTACATAATACAAAACACCCATAAATTATCCCATTTTAGAAACTAAACCCATAGTAACATAGTAATATAGTTTATAAGGCTGAAAAAAGACATCTGTCCATCCAGTTCGGCATGTTATCCTGCAAGTTTATCCAGAGGAATGCAAAAAAAAAAACCCTGTGAGTTAGACGCCAATTTTCCCCACTTTAGGGGAAAATATTCCTTCCCGACTCCAGGCAATCAGAAAAACTCCCTAGAACCACAACCCATCTAGTAGCTTGTAATATTATTACACTCCAGAAATACATCCAGGCCCCTCTTGAAATTTTTTAGTGAACTCACCATCACCACCTCCTCAAGCAGAGAGTTCCAAAGTCTCACTGCTCTTACCGTAAAGAATCCTCTTCTATGATTGTGTACACACCTTCTTTCCTCCAGACGCAGAGGATGTCCCGTCGTCGCAATCACAGTCCTGGGGATGATGGAAGAGATCTCTGTAAAGACCCCTGATATATTTATACATAGTTATTAAATCTCCCGAGTCATGTTTTTTCTAAAGTGAATAACCCTACTTTTGATAATCTTTCAGGGTACAGTAGTCCACCCATTGCAGTTATTACTTTAGTTGCCCTTCTTTGAACCCTCTCTAGTTCTGCTATGTCTGCCTTGTGCACAGGAACGCGGAACTGTACACAGTACTCAATGTGTGGTCCGACTAGTGATTTGTAAAGTGCCAAGACTATGTATGCTCCTTTTGATGCAACCCATTATCTTATTGGCCTTGGCAGCAGCTGTCTGACACTGGTTTCTACAGCTTAGTTTGCTGTTCACTAAAATTCTTAGGTCCTTTTCCATGTCAGTGTTACCCAGTGTTTTACCATTTAGTATGTACTGATGACTTCGCATGTGCATAACCTTACATTTCTCAGTGTTAAACCTCATCCTCCACTTCTCTGCAAAAATTCATATTTTACTGTGCAAACCTTCTACAAGATCATAAACAAATATTTTGAAGAGAATAGAGCCCAATACTGACCCCTGTGTTACCCCACTAATGACTGCGACCCAATTTGAGTGTGTACCGTTATATTAACCTTTTATGTGGTACAATGCTTTGGAGAAGTCCAGATAAACAACATCCATTGATTCGCCGTGGTAAAGTCTAGAACTTACCTCCTCATAAAAACTGATTAAATTAGTATGACATGACTGATCCCTCATGAAGCCATGCTGATATGGGGTTATTTGCTTATTTTCATTAAGGTACTCCAAGATTTCATCTCTTAGAAAACCATCAAACAGTTTACCCACAACAGACATTAAACTTACCGGCCTATAGTTTCTGGTCTCTGTTTTTGGACCCTTTTTGAATATTGGCACCACATTTGCTATGCACCAATCCTGTGGAACATTCCCTGTCAGTATAGAGTCCTCAAATATCAGAAATAAGGGTCTGGCTATGACATTACTTTATTCTCTTAGGATACGGGGGTGTATGCCATCCGGTCCTGGCGATCCTTTTTAAGACACCGCTGTACTTCTTCCTGGGTCTGACAGGGCATGTATAATGGGGAATTTACTTTTATATTCTGCATTTCATCTGACAGTTTATTTTTCTCAGTGAATACAATGGAGAAAAAAATATTTAATAGCTTTGCTTTCTCCTCATTGCTCTCTGCAACTCCCCCCTCATTACCCTGTAAAGGGCCGAGACCTTCAGATTTATACTTTTTACCATTTATATAATTGAAGAACATTTTAGGGTTAGTTTTACTCTCTTTGGCAATTAATCTAGTTTGGCTGCTTTTATTTGTCTTTTACATATTACATTTTTTTAGTTATAGTTTTTCAATGCTTCCTTGCTACCCTCCTGTTTTAGTGATTTAAATGCTTTCTTTTTGACATGTATTGCTTTGTTTACAGTTCTATTTATCCATATTTTTTTTTTCTTGTTCCTTAACCTTTTATTCCCATAAGGTATGTACCTCTCAAAATTAGATTTTAGGATGCTTTTAAAAATATCCCATTTTGTGGCTGTATTTTTATTTTTGAGGACTTTGTCCCAGTTGGTTAGTCCCATGGCCTCTCTTAGTTGGCTAAATTTCGCTTTTTTGAAGTTTGGAATGTTTGTTCCTCCCTGAAGAAACACTCTTTTGAATGACATTATTCCAAGCAAATTTCAAAAAAACTTAGTTAATCCTTTAGATGTTCCACAATAATTAAACAAAATGGGAAGTGAAATTTAAAAAAAACAAAACTTTTTTGTTGATTTTCTATTTAAATCCTCTGAATCTGTTTTACCAGTAACACAATAAAGGTTAATAGTAAACCAAGCCTCATTATTGTATAAGGCTGTATTGGCACATTGCAGGGCTCAAAAGGGAAGGAGCGCCATTTGGTTTTTGGAGAGCAGATTTTGCTGAAATAGTTTTTAGGTGCCATGTCACCTTTGAAGAGACCATGAGGTACCACCACAGTGGAAACCCCAAAAAAGTGACCTCGTTTTGGAAACTATATCCCTAAAGTATTTATCAAGGGTTATACTAAGCACTTTGACCCAAGAAGCATTTAATAAAATTTAGAAACCCTTGGTTGTGAAAATTTTAAAAATTACAAGTAAGCAGGGGACCAGGAGAGCAGGGCAGGCCAGACAGGTGCTGGTAGTGGGAGATTCAATTATTAGGGGTACAGAGAGGGCAATCTGTGACAAAGACCGGGATCGTCGAATGGTGTGTTGCCTTCCTGGCGCTCGAGTTCGGCACATCGCGGATTGGGTTGACAGACTACTGGGAGGGGCTGGAGAAGATCCAGCAGTCATGGTAAATATCGAAACCAATGACAAAGTTAGAGGTAGGTGGAGCGTCCTTAAAAATGATTTTAGGGATCTAGGGCACAAGCTTAGGGCAAGGACGTCAAAGGTAGTGTTTTTCGAAATACTTCCTGTACCATGAGCCACACAAGAAAGGCAGCGGAAGATTAGGGAGGTAAACAAGTGGCTCAAGAACTGGTGTAGGAAGGAGGGATTTGGGTTCTTGGAGAACTGGGCCGACTTCTCTGTCGGCTACAGGCTCTACCGTAGGGATGGGCTGCACCTCAATGGGGAAGGCGCGGCTGTTTTGGGGGAGAAGATGGCTAGAAGGCTGGAGGAGTGTTTAAACTAGGGACTGGGGGGGAGGGTAACTACACTATAGATGGAGAAGATAGTGCAGATAGAGACCTGGGGCAAGGTAATGGAACTGGGGGAGGAATGGAAGGAGGAACTAGAACAGTGCAGAAGGAAAGGTGTAGGGGAAAAAATATATATAAACCTTTTAACTGTATGTACACTAATGCCAGAAGCGTGACTAATAAAACTGGTGAACTGGAATTAGTGATGTGTGAGGAGGACTATGACAGTGGGAATAACTGAGACATGGCTGGATGATACCTATGACTGGGCAGTCAAAGTACAGGGTTACAGTCTATTTAGAAAGGATCGCCAAAACCGGAGAGGGGGAGGGGTCTGCCTTTATGTAAAGTCCTGTCTAAAGCCCAAACTGCCGAAAGATATAAGTGAGGGACATGAACATGTGGAGTCACTGTGGGTAGAAATAAATGGAGCCAAAAACAATAATAAAATACTAATAGGACTTTATTATAAACTACCTAATATACCAGAGTCCACAGAAAATCTACTTCTGAATGAAATAGACGAGGCGGCAAAACATAATGAGGTCGTTATTCTGGGGGATTTCAACTACCTAGATATAGACTGGGAAACTGAAACCTGTATATTTCATAAAGGAAACAGGTTCTTGGAAATAACCAAAGACAATTACCTTTCCCAACTGGTTCAGGACCCAACTAGAGGGACAGCCATACTGGACTTAGTATTAACCAATAGACCTGACATGACAGAACAACAGATGTGCAGGTTGGGGGACACCTGGGAAATAGTGACCATAATATAATAACCTTCCAACTGTCATTCAAAAGAGCGTTTCTTCAGGGAGGAACAAAAATACCAAACTTCAAAAAAGCAAAATTTAGTCAACTAAGAGAGGCCATAGGCATAACTAACTGGGACAAAGTCCTCAAAAATAAAAATACAGCCACAAAATGGGATATTTTTAAAAGCATCCTAATATCTAATTGTGAGAGGTACATACCTTAAGGGAATAAAAGGTTAAGGAACAAGAAAAAAACAATGTGGATAAATAGAGCTGTAAAGAAAGCAATAAATGACAAACAGAAAGCATTTAAATCACTAAAACAGGAGTGGAGCGAGGAAGCATTGAAAAACTATAAGGAAAAAAATATAATATGTAAAAGACAAATAAAAACAGCCAAACTAGAGACCGAGAGATGTATCGCCAAAGAGAGTAAAACTAACCCTAAAATGTTCTTTAATTATATAAATGGTAAAAAGTATAAACCTGAAGGTGTCGGCCCCTTACAGAGTAATGAGGGGGGAGTTGCAGAGAGCGATGAGGAGAAAGCAAATCTACTAAATATCTTTTTCTCCTCTGTATTCACTAAGGAAAATAAACTGTCAGATGAAATGCAGAATATAAAAGTAAATTCCCCATTAAAAGTGCCCTGTCTGACCCAGGAAAAAGTAAAGCTGCGTCTTAAAAAGATTAAAATAGACAAATCGCCAGGACCGGAAGGCATACACCCCCGTATCCTAAGAGAATTAAAGGGATTCTGTCAGCAGTGTTAGGCCACTGAGGCACAAATAAAATAAATAAGTGACTCTGCCGCTTGGCAGAGTCACTGGGGATCACTGGACTCAAACTCTGGGCAGCCGGACAATGACGATCGCTCCCAAAGGGCGAAATGATATAGGAGGCAAGATAACGAATAGTAAGGTAAACCCTTACACAAACACGTACTGCGCAGAAAGCGCTTGAGACTGGAGCCAGAGCTTTGGCTTCACAGACCTCCAGAAGAGCGACGCCCACCGTGTACCTGTGCTCCAGGAGGGGGCTACGGCACGGCCGCAAGCGTGGCTTACAAACAGTCTTAGTGATACACACACACAAAGACAGACAGAAAAGCAGGCACGTGAAACCACGCACCGGTGCAAGGAAGCACACAAACACTCTAACATTCAGTGTCAATAGCAATGGACCGGACCGTATAGCAGTCGCACATGAACAACAAGGCACCGGCCCTGCCCAGCAGAAGCTCAGGGTTTAAATAGTAGTGAGCTAATTGGCAGAGGCGTGGTTACTGACACACTTCCTGTGAACGCCTGGCGGAAGTGACCTCACCAGAGGTCTCAAGGGCAGGGCGTGGTGCCTGACATACTTCCTGTGAACGCCTGGCGGAAGTGACATCACCAGAGGTCTCAAGAAGCTGGCGCATGACCACTTCCTGTGCCGGATCTTGTTCACTGCAGTAGGACTGTGG